>QEPC01008893.1:3417718-3434437 GCA_003113815.1 Sphenodon punctatus
TGGGCCTGGGCCTGCGCCTGCAAGGACATGAGATGACTCTGTCACACCATGCTTTAGAGGAAGTAAAGAAGACAACACAGAGAAGTTATTGAATAAATTCCCCTGTTGTTCAGTCCCCGCCTCCATCTTACTGTCATCTAACCCATTTTGCAGCCAGTTAACACTTTGTCTAATCCTTTTAGAACCCTGTTATAATGCATGAAATGCAAAAGATGCAAGTGCAGCACTTAAATTACAATGGGGACTAGTGTAATATCAGAGATGGAGTATTTTGACTTCAGATGGGGAACAAGAAACATAAGGAGAAAGAGAACAAACAAAAATTCTTCTTTCATTAAAATTGCTAATTAAAACAATGAAAGCAAAAACTCCCAGGAAATATACTCAAGGATGACAGTTGTGGACAACTTTGATGCTTCAGGGTAAAAAAAATAATATTGGGGGGGGTGTTATAAAGTGGGGGTGGGGATTTCTTCCTGTAGCATCAATAGAAAACTCATAAGTTGTGTCATCAATTTATCTAATTATGTTTTTGAACTATTCTGGTTCTTTTGTTCTCACTACTGTCCCTGGTAACTTATTCCAGTACTTCACCACTCTGATGGTTAAAAGCTATGGTTTGGGCAGCTCAGATTCAGATCAATACAAATCATCCAAATTTCAATGATTTGTATTGATAAGAATCAAAAAGAATCGTGCCAGGGATATGAACCGCCAAAATTCGGTTTGTATCCCCTGTTACATCAAAGCTCCTTGGACTGGTGCTGACGGCACTCAAAGGAATGTATGCATTCCTGAATCCAACTGCCCCCATCTCTGCGTCTCCCAGACTGCTGACCACCTCCCCACAACTCCTGTCTGCCCAACCTAGCCTACCCCTTCTTCTGAGTGTAGGCTGTGGCAGGCGATGGACCAGGCGGGCAGGGGTCCAGGGGAGGTGGGCAACAGTCCAGGAAAGGCAGAGCTGGGGACAGAGGGATGAGGTAGGGGTCCAGGGGCTGGACAGGGGTGGGGAGAGGGGGGTAGTTGCTTTACTGACCTTTTTTTCCGGGCTCCAGAGTCCAAACCAGTAGTGCAATGTCCAGCACAGCCTGAGAAGGCCACACCTGGAATAAAATAATAGAAAATAAATATGCATGTGCAAAAATGGCCACCATGTCTGTTCTGCACATGTGCTGCTGTTTTCAAAAATGGCACCAGCAGTGTCGGCACCATTTTGAAAATGGCAACCAGTCTGCACATGATCAGCTGGCAGCCATGCATGCACAGACTGACTACTATTTCCCAAATGGCAATGCATGCGCAGAATGGCCGTGGTGACCATTTTTGCGCATGCACTGTGGCGAGTGATGGGCTGCCCACCCCAGCCCATCACCCGCCACAGCCTACCCTTGGGGATGCAAACCATATCCAAGCCATATGAGCCTAAATCTGAACAAATTTTGATTTAGTTTGGGTTAGAACCGAATCAGAATTTTTCTCCAAACTCCCAACCCCTATTAAATACCTTCTTTTAGTCACCAGAGCAGTGAAATACTAGAATAAGTTTTTCTCAACTAAATGCATAGGAGGTAGGATTGCCAGCTTGCTCTGCTCCTTGTGTTGCTGGAATGGAGTCGTGGTACAAGATCCTAATAGATGGCTCTGTGTTGCTGAAGTCTTCTTATGAGCACAACACAGGCCTCATAAACAATCGATTTCACTAGAGCATTGTCCAGTTTTCTTTGTGGCCTCAGAAACTCCAGCTTTTAAAAGCACACAAGATATTTATTTATTTGTATTTATATCCCACCCTTTACCACAAGCTTAGGGCAACTGACAAGCATACAAAAATATAAAAACCAATAAAAATGAACCACATCAAATTTTATTTAAAACTATGCCCACTCCCACCCACTGAAGCCCTATCACCGCCCACCAAAAGCTGAGCCAAATAAGTAGGTCTTCCATTGCTTTCTGAAGATGCTCTGGCTTTGGCGAACCTCCAGGGGAAGGGAGTTCCAAAGCTGAGGAGCAGCCACCCAGAATGCTTTTCTGCATCCCAGTGTTGCCTCGACTTGGTGCAGTGAAGGAACTTGCAAGAGGATGCCTCGGGCAGACCTAAGGAAGAATGGCAGAACATAGGAGGGAAGGCAGTCTTTTAGATATGATGAACCCAAGCAGTTCAGGGCTTTATAGGTAAAAACCAGCACCTTGATTTAGCATTGAAAGTCCCAGCAGAAGTCATCTTTTCCATTAAGTAGTTTTTTAATGAACCAAAAACAAACAAAAAAACACTTAATTTTTTTTAATAGATGCAGTGAACTTCAATTTTAAGAAGCCAGATTTTGATGCAGTCATCTGCAAAAACTTCCATCATGTTCTGTCAAAGCATAAAAACTGGAATAAAGGCCAGACAGTGAAGGACTAAGGAACTGTTTTCTGTCTGAATTTGATTCTTGGTGTTGATTGGAGCAACTGTAATAAGAATAAGAAATAGCCTGAAAAAAATTACTCAAAGGAAAACCCTCTCCTCAATATAATTAACCATGCCAATAAAGAAATGTTGACGGCTGGTGTTAATTTCTATGTATGATACTAACAAAAAAACAAATAATTTTTCCCTGTGCTTAACTTAACCTCTTTGTTTAGATTCTTGGTTTACATAAACATGAAGCACAAGAGGTGGAACATTTCTATGAAGGGAAAGAGTATATTTGGAAGATGTTGGGTGTGATTGGAGGAATTCATGGATTTTTCCTGATAGAAAAATGTTTCTTTCTTTTGGTATCACCAAACGAGCAGGTAAAACAAAACAAAACAAAACAAAGAAACAAACAAAAAACTTTTGTTTTATCGTTAGCCTCTTTTTAATTTCAAATTATAAACTGCACAGTGCGCTTAAGACATTCCAGGAAAAATAATTATCTTGTTTACAAGCAATATGGAGCGTAATGTTCTGTCTCCCAAAGTGGTCCCATTAGGCCAATGTTCAGTATCCATTTTGCTTAGATAGACACTCTTTTTCCACTCTAGAAAGTGGCAATAACTTAATTATTCTCGCAGCAGGCTTTCATAGCAAGTGTGCAGTATTAGATTGTAACAAAAGTTGCTAACTAGGCTTGTATGAAATGTTCAAAGACGCATTACTCAAATATTTAAGACAATTTCAATCACTTCTGTTAATTTTTAAATCGTTTGGGGTGGGAAACTATAAGTTATGTTCAGTAAAATAAAAATCTATATTATAATGTTATGGTCTCTTTGTTGACAGCTATTATGTCAGTAATTTATCTCAATATGCCCAATACTTGTGTCATTACATTCACAAATAGGCCATGCCCAGTGTGGTGATGCAGTATGCCTCACTGTTTTAATGCTGCTTCAGATGGCAAAGCTATTGCTGATGCTACATTACAATGAATGCTTAAGGACTAGAGCTGAAACAAGTACCTGCGAAAATGAGTGTACTTGTCAAATTTCTGGTACCCAATTCGACGCAAAAATTCAGGTATGAATTGGTACCTTGTTTTGTCTTGATGTCCCAGAATTTCCAATTCCGGTCCCAGTTTTTCAGTTTTCTGTACTGATTTTTCAATCGTTAACTGGAAAATTGGTACCAAAAATTACCAGTTTTTTTCCGGCATCTGGGTACCCAATTAGTGATCGGGTAGCCCATCAAACTCAAAAAGATACTTGTAAATGTGGGTTATAGGGGTGGGACTTTCAGTTTTGGTTTTAACCAAAACAGCCCGATAATGGCTGTTTTGGTTTAAAACTGAAGGATCCGAAAATTGGGCTGCTCTCAGTTCACAGTTTTCAGATCTTATGTTCCCATTGAAGTCAATAGGAAATCCTCCCATTGACTTCAATGGGAAGAGCCAGCCGGCTGGGAAAACCTCATTCCCTGGGGCTGCTCCTGGCCTCAGAGGGGGTGGGGGATCCACATCCCTAACACTCCCCCCCCCCAAGGCCCGACTTTACCTGACCCTCACCCCCCAAGCCGGTTACCACCCACTTACCACCACCGGTCCGGGTCTGGAGGATGGGGGCGAAGAATAGCTGCTAGCTCTGCTGCCGGTGGCCGGGCCTCCTCTGCTGCTGGCTGGAGCCGGCTCCACTGCCAGACGTTCAGGCCGCATCTGGTGCTGGCTGATGACAGGAGCTGGCTCCACTGCCAGGTGGACAGGCCTTTGCCGCCGCCCCTCAGGGGAGAAGGCCCGGCAGTCTGGCAGGAGAGCTGACTCCCGCCACCATCCAGCAGCAGAGGAGGCCCAGCCACCGTAAGCAGAGCCAGCATCCCAGCTAGTGGTCCAGCCAGCAACTGTTCTTCACCCCCATTCTCCAGACTGGCAGCAGTAAGTGCAGAGGCCCAGGGGGTGGCGGAGGTAAAACAGGGCCCTGGGGGGGGGGTAGGGGTGGAGGTGTTGGAGACATGCATTCCCCACCCCAACCCTCCAAGGTCAGGAGTGGGGTAGTGGGGATGGGACGGCCCACCCAAGGGTTTTATTTAGTCCCGGATCCCTGGGTTTCGACTGGTCGGTCCACTCCTTGGTTCTCTTTTCCCATTGACTTCAGTGGGGAAAAGAACTGAGAACCGATGCCGATATCAAGACACTAATTGATATTCAGGGATCCAATACCAATATAAAACCGAAACTGAAACCCATGAGTCCCAACTAGATACCCATTTCCATTCTAAAGGATTTGTTCTAGAAAGAGGATACACTCCTACATTTCTTATGCACCAGCACTTCAGGAAATGCAGGATTGACACATAATGACGTTATGTAAAATAAATGGATTGTGAATATTTTGATAGATGTGATATTTTGTGGATTTGCTTTTAAGACTTAACGAAGTTGTACGTTACTGTATAAAGAATGATCTTCATATTCTAAAAATGCATTATAACATTGACACTAACAGTTACATTCTTTCTTGGGAAGCATTTCTCAGCTATTAACTCTAAGCTTCACGGTTGTTTTTTAATCTAATGTCCTATAAAAGACTGTGATTTCACACATTTTTCAAATTCAATTTGCAGTTTCCTAAGCTGAGACAGCATTAGCAAATGTTTATCACAATTAAAAAAATATTCAACTGTTTTATTCTTAAATCAATAACTTTCATAGGTCACATAATGCTAAATCTGAACATGAAACTGACTCAAGGCTGCACCTGTATTCATCCAGCTTCAGAACTAATTGTAAAGCATCTTCATCCAGCAGGGCCGTTCATTAGTTAATGGGCACTTGGGGCATTCCCATGACCTTCCAGTGGATTCTGAATTAAATGACCATTCAGGGAGAGGCAAATCTACATCAGTCATACAATTGGTAGGTTATAGATACAAAATGCTTTACTAACTTGATTTCCATCTCTCTCCCTATCTCAAAGATCAGACCAAACTAACATCATAAATCAATATTATTTTATGTGTTTATTGATTTCTTACCCTTAACTCTGACATAAATATATGATGAGTTTTTAGGTTCCTGTAGATTTTTTAACACACAATATATATGCATGATCAGAAAGTAAGCTTCATGAGTGATACATTAAACTTCCTCATATTCCTTTTGCCATGAAGAATTTTTTAAAAACCCGTTGTTCTCCTGATCATCAAGTCTAAATCACAGGTTAAGACTTGGTGTGGGAGCCAGTGTGTTGTAGTGGATAAGGTGCTTGACTTGGAGTTGCGAAGCTAGAGTTTGAATATCACCCTAGCTAATGAACTCACAGGATGGCCTTGGGCAAGTCACAACCCCTCAGTTCCCCATCTGTAAAATGGGAATGTGTGTGGGTGTCTCCCCTCATCCTTGTTCATTTTAGATTCTAAGCCCACTGGGCAGGGACCTGACTCTGAAAATCTGTGACTGTAAAGCTCTGTGTACACCTAGTTAGAGCTATAGAAATGATACTTAGTTGTAAGAACCTGACGCCACAGTTGTTGTTCAGAATTCCATTCACACTTGAGTTAGAACTTCAGGATTGGGTCCAAACAGATGTTATTGTTGCTAGCTGAAATATTCGAGTAAGTGCAAGTTTTTTTCCTTTACTTTACATTTTTAAATGTATACTATGCAAATAAAATCAGAAGTCTCAAAATGGTTCTTGCCTATAAAAAATTCTGTAGTTCAATGGTGACCAGAATTATGATGCACATGATCCACTTGATCCTGGCATCAACATCGGGGGATCTACCAGGATCTCTCCTGCTGGCCCTGATGCTCCAGGCTGAGGCTCCTCCTGCTGACTCTTATCTCTAGGGCACCTCAGCAACCTGTTTCAGGAGGGGAGAGGAGCAGCACTCCCCTTTAGAGAGAACCTTCCCCACAGCGTTGGTGGAGCTCTCCAAGCCCATCTCCTCTGTAGAGACTCTAGTTGGGGTGCTGGTCCCACTCTCTTACTGAAAAGAGTGATCCCCCTCCCCACACTGTGATCTACTGGATATTAGCTTGTGTCCCACCAGTGGATCATGATCTATCTTTTGGTCCCCCCCACTTCAGTGCACAGGCATGACAATTTGATCCTCAGGTTCTATGGTTAACCTTTATCTCTGAACTAGACAAACACGTCAGTGGGACTTCTAGTGCATGGGACTAGTCCTAGTCAGGGCTGATGCGGCAGCAGCTTTTACCGCGCCGCGATTCCGTTCCGCTATTTCGGAATTGCCCGCGCCACACCGTGACATTTCTGCGGATATTCCGCTAATTCCGCCGGAATTCTGCAAATCGCGGAATTGCGAAAAAATCGCAGAAAAATCGCGGAAATTGCGGAAAACCACTATTCTGCGATTTTTTGGCGCTGGCGGAATTGCGGAAATAGCGAAAATGTCATGTTTCCACGATTCCACTAAGTTGCGGAATTAAATAAGCGGAACAGCGGAACCGCGGAATGAAACTGCGGAATGAAAGCCTCTGCCATGCCATTCCACTAATTGCGGAAACACTGTTTCCGCCGGAAATAGCTACCGCTGCGATATTCCGCTACAGCCCTAGTCTTAGTGCTAAATTGCAAAATGTCGGGGTGAAAACATAGCTCATTTGAAGACAATGGCGAAAGACCCATTGACTTCACTGAGGCTATTTCACGCGTTGTACGTAATTTCTGATAACTAAATTAACTGTGAACGTTTTAGCCTTTTTTTCAGTCATAATTTCTTCTTCAGAGGGTGAAACTGAAAACAGATGCGTGTAACTCCGCCTTAACACCACTTTAACGTTTCTTATGCATGCTGTTGGGTTGTACTGGCAACCTACACGGCCCTGCAACACGCATAAGAAATGTTAAAGCAGAGTTAAGCTGCATGTCTCTTTTCACCAAGAATATGTGTAACTTGGGAGCGTGCTAATATAGTCTCCTTATTTTTGCCATAAATCCTCATATATATATTTTTTTACGCAGTGGACCTTCAGAAGCCAGTAAGAAACAATATGCATCATAGTCTGGGAAAAACTAACTTACACCCTCAGTCTGCTCCGCACTGGCATTCACCCTTAGCATCAATGAGAGTCCTATTCACTTCAGTGGGACTTTGTCATCACCCAGGTCTAGCACTGGCACCAGTACTAACAGCTTCAGAATCGCATGCCGAGTTCATGAATGCAGAATAGCGAGGGTAATTTACTCAATTTGGAATCAGAAGATCAATGCCTGGTTATTCAGATGAATTCTTAAGCAACCCTTTCAGCTGACAAACTGTAAAAAAAACAAAAAAAATAACAACCCGTAAGACTCAGGAGTTTGCAGAGATTATTTATTTATTTATTTATTTATTCTTTCAGTTTCTTGGCTGCCCCCTCTTGCTACAGCAGCTCGGAGAGGCTCACAACATAAGTAAAAACATAAAGATATAATAGTATAAGTCATCAATAAATATATAAATATATAAATACCAAAAAACCCAATATAAAATCAATAATAAATCAACCCCAAAGGGAACAAAAAAAAAACCTTCCCCCCTCCCAATCCCCCACCCATCACCTGTCTCCCTCGCCGAAAGCCTGGCAGAACAGCCAGGTCTTATGCTGGCTTTGGAAAGACGGAAGGTCTGGGGGAGTTCCACAGCCTTCAGTTGTGCACAAAGAGCAAAACATTAAGGCCCTCGTCTTAACTTGTACCCCATGTAAGCATTTAGATGTTGTACAGTCTCTCTTCTGTGCTTGTTTCTTCTTTGGCTGTTTCAAAGCTGGTACAGAGCTGAGGGCTATAGACATGGGAGCTGTGGGTGTAGATTATAGAGCAGCAACTGGTGCAGGGGTACATGGGTTGCAGGTGTGGTTGCAGACGGAAGGCCAGAAGCATAGCTGTGTGAGCTGCTTCCCCCCCACTTCAGAAACAGAGCTGTGCTACTGCTCCCTCTGCTCCTCCATTCTTCTGGTCAGTGTTGTCCCCATCCTACAGTGGAAGGTTTCAGACTGATAGACCAATGAAACATGTGGATGCAACTAATACATCATCTGTCTCAACCTGCTGGCGGAGGAGGTGGGGAAATACCAGCACATGAGCACAGCTCATCCGCTTGGATATCCTTCAGTCTCTATGCTAGCCTTTGCCAATTGGGAGAAACAGCATCATAATGCTTACATGGCAGGCAAGTTAAGGCGAGGGCCTTAATGTTTTGTTCTTTGTGCACAACTGAAGGCAAGAGCCTTAACTTAAGGCAAAAGCCTTACCTACTTCCACTGTTTTCACATGTTGCTCAAGGTTGGCGAGAGCCTTAATCTTCAATTTCTATACTTTTTCGAGTATGGTTCTATTCAACTTTTCCCATTAAATGGTGTTTTTTAAAATTTAAATTTGAGCGAGCTTAAATTAAATTTTCTTAAACCAGAGGTTTGTGGTTGGTAAATAATATATATGAGGTTGGAGGAGTTGCTGCTGATCAGTGATCAACTGAGAGCAGACTGGTCAGAATAACCATTTCCACAGGAAGAGAAAGTTAGACTAAGGTCTTCTCTGTACTGGAGTTTGCCTCAGTCCCTTCCAGTCTCTAGTGCAGATACCCCAGAACAAACTTATAGTGTAGACAAGCACGGCAAAGTTGTTTGCATCTACAACTCCTCCCCAAGAGCACCTACTAGTTTTGCCTGTCCAGTCTGAAGGCTGCATCAGCTCAGCAACATTGATGTCCATCTACAACCCAAGTGAATTCTCTCTTGTCACCGGGGTGACTGGACACAGTCCCTGAATGGCCTGGACACTCACCAGAGCAAGCAGGAGAGTCCAAATTCATGGTTAGTCCATGCAGCCATGGACTAACCATGGTCAGGTTCTGGAAGGCAGTTCAAAAGCATGAGAAGTACAAGTGGGCAGTGAGGAGAATACAAACTCATAGTCAAGTGGCAGGCTGAGGTCAGTTACCAGGAAAACAGTCCAAGGGAAGTGAACGAGCAGGAACTGGATTCATGGCTGGAGGCCGGAGCAGGCTGAGGAAACAAAGGACCAGGTTTGTGGCTGGATCAAGTGTGGTAACAGGAAGCAGAGCAGAGGTATCAGCAAGCCAGGGCAGGAGATCTGCGCAGTTGACAGGCCAATAAGGAAATGGCCCCCTTCCCCTTACATAAGGGGGAAAAAACCTCCCTGTTCCTCCCCCTTGATTCCAGGACTTCTCCTTATTGGCTGAGGATGAATCACACAGCCCTTTGTTGGTGCTGCATGCAGTGGAGCATCCTTCCGGCTCACAAATAGTAATTCCCATCCCGGTGCTACCTGGGGTTCTGTGCCATCATGACTAATGAATGGCTTTCCCAGATCTGGTGCTACCTGAAGCTCTGTGCCATCCTAGCTAGTGGATGGTGTTTCCATATCTGGTGCTACCTGAGGCACTGCACCATCCTAGCTAGTGGATGGTGCCATAGTGCCCTGCTGGGATCCAGGAGTTGGCAGAGCAGGTGACACCTCTGCAGGCAAGACCATAGAAACACACAGAAACCAGACCACTAGCAAGAAAATATATTTTCTTTTCATTGATCTTCTCAGTTCATCTTGTATTGGTTTTAGAAAGGGAGAGTTCCAGATTTCATTTTCATTCCACAGTACCTGTTCTGAAAATTGAGAAAACAAGCTTGACCTACCACAGTTCTGATCTGAATAGTTGTATCTGGTGCAATTAACATATAGAATTCAGAGGATGTTGCCAGAGGATGTTGTGAAAGCATAAGGGTTCAAAAAAGGATTTGATAAGTTCTTACAGGATAGGCCCATGAATGATCATGGGATGAAACCTCTGACTATCAGGGACTGGGGCTGTATAGCAGCTCATTCACTGAAAGATATTCGCTTCTTGAACCAGCCCCAATTTGGTACTAAAAGGTTTTTCTGTCCCTGAACTGGACTGAAAATTAAACAGGGCAAGAACATTCTCTTTTGATGTATTTTGGACAGTGCCAGTTACAAGGCTGGTCTCAATAAATGATCTTAATCATAACAGATGCCCTCATTGATAATTTTTTTCTTAATCATTTTTCTTTTAATAAGGGGTTGAGATGTTCGATTTTTGACAGTTTAACAATAAATTACTCTGAGCTCTGATCCATTATCTTTCATTTTAATTAGAGAAGTCCTGATGATTCTGAATCTGCTGAAATTTCTCCAGACAAGAAAGCAACCAGCAGGGAACGTAAGTAGATAAAAGTACATTAAAAACCTCCATTAAAGTCAAAGATGGGATTGCAAGTGTGAAACTGGCTCAGCTTAGTGTATTACATCACAACATCCGAAGCTACCTAGCTAAATCTCTGCTTAAAGACTTGTTACTAGCCAACCAATCCTGTAATTGTGAGGTTCCTTAAGCTTATACTGCTTTGCTTCTGCATTTGTTTCTCCACCATTGCAAACCACTTGTTTGAAGCCTTTGACTAAAAGAAAAACTCTCACACATCTACTACCCAACATCAGTAGAAACTCAGGTTCAGCGTTTCACTTACAATACAAGATTACAAAATTTTGGTGTTTTTTTAAAAAAACCAACAACCTTAGGAATGAGGCAGCCTAATTGTTGAACTTCTCCACAGTTGTAAGCCCCATTGAAATGAATGGAGCTTGTGCCAGCAAAGTGCTTTTAGGACTGGAGCCTGAATGCTACTTTTAAAAATGACATAGGGTGTTTTTAGACTGACGGAGAGCCGGCTGGAGCTTGGAGCTGCTCTGGGACCTTCCCCCATGGCCACCAGTTACCAGCTCTACCCGGGGCCACATCAGACAGATGGTGGTTTCCCCGGGTCATGATTCACCCACATGGCATGCCCACCTCCACCCCCCATACTATAGAGTTTCGGGCACTCACCTGATGCTCTAGGCTGGCACCTGTGATTCTATGGTGCTGAACATGGCAATGGACAGACAGGCAAAGAGGTGCAGCATGGGTTCCTGCATCCCCTCTTTTCCCAGAGGAATGTCCCCCCCCTTTTTTTCCTCTTCTCCCCCCTTTTTAGATGTTTAATGTTTATGCTGTTTTGTGTATTTTTATATGTATATTTTTATATTTTTATACACTGTAAACTGCCCCAAGCTACCTTTGGCAGGAGAGGCGGGATATCAAATATTTTAATAAAATAAAATAAACAGGTGGGCAGCACCTGGGCAGGGTTGGGTGTTGTGCTAGGTTTGGTCAGCCTACCTTGCACGGCATGCTCCTGAATCTTGTGAAGCACGGTGCGCTCCGCTGCCCCGGAGCAGCCCAGCCTGCTCCGTGGTGCACGTCTGATGGGTAATCTTCACAAGGACTGGTGAGCCTGAAGGTGATGGGGGCATCCACAGACACCTCCAGAGCTGCTGTCCATCTGTTTACACCCATGGAGTCTTTGGAACCTATTGTTATCGATTGTCCCTGTATGCACAACTGACTAGGGGTGTGCAGAATGAACCAGCTTCATTTTAATTTTTGATTCATTTTAGTTCCAAAAATTTAGTTATGTATTTGTTTTCGTTTGTAATTTAACTTTGTTTTAGTAATTAAATTAGTTTCCCATTATTTTCAATGGGTGTCACTTTGCGAGTCTTCCATTGGTTTAAATAACGGTTTTACTTTGTTTCTCTGACACTTTCCCATCCTCAAACTTGCAGACAGTTCCCCAGGGTGGCAGAATATCAGAAAGAGATTGGCATGCAGTAGGTGGGCTAGGAGTAGCAGGTACTGTCAGGGATCGGTGGACCAAAGGTCCACTGCCATAGAGGGTTGTGGACCTAAAACCTGGAGCATCCCCATGGGTGTTTGCATCCCAGCAAGCCCACTTGCTTGGACTTTGCTGTGTTCCCCATCAAGGTGCTGCTTGGTATGTTCCCAATGTCAGTTGGCCAATGGGGATGCAATCGTTTCTCCTGACTGCTTTCGGCAGTGGAGTCTGTTGCTCCGTGGGCGGGGGGTGGGTGGAGATGGGTGTTGTACTGGAGGCATGCACACACCTACACCCACCGCCCGCCGTGTTTACACAGACCCCTCCACCCATCTCCACCCAGCAAAATGCACCCCACCCACCACAAGTGGTGTTTACACAGACCCCTCCACCCAGAGAAACTGGGTGGAGACATCTCGTGTGAAAAGGGCCCATGTTGTAGGGCTGAAGTGTTGCCCTGTACCATGTATAATAAAATGTAACACCCATTGTATCGGTGTTAGAGTGTCTGTGTAAAAGGGGTCATAGTGCTGAATAGAGTCCGGGGGGGCAAAATGAAAATGACTTTTTAAAATGACTTTTGTTTGAAATTAACTTCATTTTAGTTAAATGAGTAGCTAAAACAAATGTTGAAAAATTCATTTTAGTTACTAATTTAACAAAAATGAATTGCATACCTTTACAGCTGAAACTGAGACAGCAAATTCCCATTGAAATAATTGGAAATATAGGTCCTTTTTACATGGGTGGCACCCATGCATGAACACCTAGGAATCTGGGTGTGCATGTGTGGGTGATTCCCATGTGTACAGCAGTGTGGTGGTGGGGGGTGGACGTGTGTGCATGCTCCCGCAAAACGCAGGTGTCCACTCACCTGCACCCATCACCCACGCGTGGAGCAACCGGTGAGAAGGCAGGTTGCGCCGTATGTGGGTGATGGGTGGAGATGGATGTGCGCCTGTGTACACCCATCCCCACCCACTGCCCCCCCCAGCACACCCACTGACTGCCCTGCCAGCGCAGCCTGTGTAAAGAGGACCATACACTTAAGTGTCTTTTCTGCCTTTGACTCGTAAATAGCTAAATCACTTTGAATTTGCATTTAGATGCTTTTGAAAATTTTACCCATTTTCACATTTTAAAAAAATACTCACTATAATACCCCAAAAATGCTGCTGACAATTTGTGCTTCTTTTATGGTACTGAAGTAGTTTTGTCAAAATCAGTGGTGATTAATTCATCGTATCTGCCTCTGGGCTCATAATACCTCTCAGTGTAACAAGTACACTTTGAAATAGTGTTTAGCATGTCTGTCTTGTTTTTCCTTATTCCAAAATATGAGACAAAATATATGGCACCTACCTGTAGTCTTAATCACTCTGACTGAACTCTGTAGGCAAGTGCATGTGCAGCTAAGGCCTACTAAGGGACTACTCCAGAGTAAGTGGTTGGGGACATCAGCCTAAGAATGGCACTGTGCCCAATATATGAGCAGATGGATAGACTGATACTTAGGGTGGACTCACATGTAACACTGATTAAATCCACAGTGCCCAGAAGATGTATAATAATTAGTATTACATGTGAGAGAGTCAATGGGGTTAGTGTTACATGTGAGGGAGTCAATGGGAGTTCCAGCCCCGCAATCAATCAATCAATCAATAAAATTAATTAATTAAATGGTTTTATTTATATAGTGCCCCCGTTGCATGGCACTTGGATCCCTTTACAGAATAAAACAATATAAAAGTACAAAACAATTTTAAACAAAACAATTTAAAACAGTAATAAAATACTTTAAAATAGGGGAAGGGAAAAGGGAGGACAGAGTACACTTAAGGGAACCTGAAGTGGATCCTAAAAGCACCTAGAAAATAAATACGCAACTTAAGGCACAATAGTGAAACCCCCAAACAGCAGGTGGTTCCTGAGCAGGTTTCAAATATAACCAGGGCCCAAACTGTTCAGGCCCCTAAAAACGAGCGGCACAATCTTAAACTCAATCCATCACTCCACAGGCAGCCAACGCAGAGAATGCAGAGAATGCCGGGCGAGCATAATATGATCATGGCTAGGGCTGAAGCGGCAGCAGCTTTTACCACGCCGCGATTCCATTCTGCCACACCGCGGCTTTTCTGCCGACATTCCGCAAATTCCGCTGGCATTCTGCAAATTGCGGAATTGTCAGAAACTGTCGGAAAACCGCTGTTCTGCTATTTCATGGCGCTGGAGGAATGGCGGAAGTAGTGAAAATTGCATGTTTCTGCTATTTGTGAAGCCTGTGGAAGTAATGGAATGAAATTAGCGGAACTGCGGAAGTAGCGGAATGAAACTAGCAGAATGAAAGCCTCTGCCACGCCGTACCACTAATTGCGGAAATGCTGTTTCTGGTGGAAATAGCTATCGCTGCAACTTTCCGCTACAGCCCTAATCATGGCTGCCCAAACCAGTAAGCAGCCACTCTGCCATGTTCTGAACAAGCTGCAAGCATTGGATAAGCACTGCCAGTAGCCTGTAGAAGAGGGAATTACAAAAATCAAGCCTCATAGTCACCAGGGCATGGGTGACTGTGGCAAGGTCAGCTTGGGATAAATAAGGGTTAGAGATGTGCGAGCACGGTTCGGAGTTCGTCCCAAACTCGGCCTGTTCGGATGACCGAACCGAACGCTCAAACTTCCTAACAGTTTTGAAAAGTTCGGATAAGTTTGCATGAGTTCAGGGTTGGGGAAAACGTGACTTTGGCCGGGAAAACATGACTGGAAGGGGGAGGCAGCTGAGGACCACAATTCCTGGCACCAGGGGTGGACACCAGGAGTGGTTTCAGGACCAAATAATACCAATAACGAAAAAAAATTGGTTTCGGTACCAATAGCATTTTTTTGAATGTTCAGCCGAGTTCGGCCAAACCAAACTCCGCAGAACCGAACAGCCGAACCCGAACTCAGGTTTCGAGCCGAACATCCGAACGGCTTTCTATTCGCCCATCCCTATATAAGGGTGTAACTTACGCAAATTGCATAATTGAATGAAAGCATTTCCAAACCACATCCGACACCTGGACTTTTATGGACAGTGTGTGGTTGAAAATGACACCCAAGTTTTTTACCTGGCCTAATATCTCCACTTGGACCCCATCTACATTCAGGGGTCCAAGGGAGGCAAGGGTCTCCTCATATTGGCTGCCTCTTCCCACGAATATCACTTTAAATGCAGATCACTGATTAAATCTTATGTCTGCTGGGGGTGGGGGCTAGTACTCCCAATGCCTCTCTCACACGTAACACTAATCTGGGGCTTATTATACATGTTCCAGCCACACACCCACAGACATCAGATTTAATCAGCGTTACATGTGAGTCCACCCATACATAGATTTGATGTAATCTACTACCCCTTTTTCAAGCGTTCCTCACATTTCACAACATGACCCTCGTTGTTCTTGAAGTGTGGAAGGAGACACAGACACAAATTCTTTGGGGTAAACTGGCTGCAACTTTATTGTTCACTCCATACTTCAGTCTGGGATAAAGAAGGTGATAAAAAACCAACTGACACAAACTTCCCTGAAACAATTCCAGGTCCAGTGCATTCAAACCTTGATGGGCTCCACCGCCTTAACCATACCCATTACCATTCCAGATTCCAGGACCACTTATGATGTGGTCTAGAGGGAAGAATTTTACTCTGCCACCAGCTAGGGATGCTGATATCCTGATTTTCGGCAAAGCCATGGGTTCTCGCATGTCCCTTGATCGGCTACCCCCCCATCTGCACTTCATAAGGAGGTGCCTTGCATTTCGTAGCTTCCATTTTCTATCCTTGCACTAATCCCTCGCACTGACTGGGCCTGCACATTGCAACTAATAAGCTTCCACAAACTTGAACACACCCAACATTACATAAAGTGCAAGCAAGGGGTGAAGGCACACCAAGGAAGGCTGAAAACCCCAACAGTGGGCCCAGCTGATTGACCCTGAGGGAAAAATTCCTTCCTGGCCCCCAAAAAGGTGGCCAGCTATAGCCCAGAGTGCCCGTTCAAAAGGGAGGGAGGGTGGGTGAGTACTGCAACTTGGTGAAGCTGCCATGCACTGCTTCTAGTCCCCCCCCCCCCCGGAACTTATAAACACCCTGGGCGGGGCATGCGTGTTCCACATGCATCACGCCCAAAATCCCCAGACCAAGCAATGGGTCAAAGAATTGAACGAGGTGCCTGGTGCCTTAACCCTTTCATTCCCTGGCTCGAAGGTAAAACCAACCCAGCCAGCCACATCCCACCCCTTCCCCCAGGGTCCTTTCCTCAAAGGGCACAGAGAAATAAAGAACCTCCCACACACAGAGGTGTACAGGGAGGAAGGGAAATGCTTTGGTAGCCTGTATTCTGTCAGCTGAATTTTTTTATACTAAGGAATTAACTTCCTTTTCACAGCATGCATCATGATTTCTCTTCAACACACACATCCCACTCTCATGCTGACTTCCTTCACTTCAAATTCTCTCTCCTCCCTTACTTCTGCTGTCTCCCTTGCTAGACAGAATTACTATGCCTACCGCATTGAGTCCTGTTCTCGGGACCCTCACTGCCTGTTCTCCACCTTTGACTCCCTCCTCAAGCCCCCCT
>QEPC01008898.1:0-15659 GCA_003113815.1 Sphenodon punctatus
TAAGGGGCTGATGGACTTGTCTTGGACATAGGAGACCAGGGCTAACTGAAATAGGAAATCACTGAGTTACCTTGGAGAAGTAAAAACCTCTCAGTCTCAGTTGCCCATATGTAAAATGGGGATACATGTGTATCTGTCTTTCCCAGGCTGTGTGTTCCCCTCATCCTCGTGCATGTTTGATTGTTTGTAAGTACACTGGGCAGGGAGTGGGACCTGTCTAAATCAATCACTCTTAGGGCATTATTTCACTGTCCTTTGTTAACTACACAATACAAAGGCTCTGATAAAGTATAAGATTAAAATGCTAAAAGCAACACAGCGCGTCTCAGTCAGACGCATCTCAGTCAGTCAGATTCTACAGAATCTCTCTGTACTCTGTACGGGGGAGGGAAGGTGGTCATGTAAGGACAGGTGGGGCAGGGTAGTCAGTGACGGCATCGGCGACGGCGGTCGGCAACTGCAAGTGCGCGTAACGCTGGCGGCACTTGGGGGTGGGGCATAATAGCAGACATCACGCCGCCTGGCTCGGCTGCGCTAATCAGTTAGGCTCTTGGGTTAATGTAATAAACATTTTATTATTTATATTACAAAGTATGCCAGCAAAACACAGCAATAATTATATTAACAAACAATTACACACATGTAAAAGTAATAATAAAAAAGTTACATGTAATAGTGGGGATTTGAACCAGGAGAATTACAGCTACAAATTATATGGCAAGCAGGGACCTTAAGAACTATGCCAACAGAGTTCTGTTGCTCAGCATGCTTCTTCTAGATTGAGGAATTGCAGAATGAGGATTGTAAGAAACTCTTCTGCATGGACTTCACACAGTACAGTGTCACACTTCATTCCTTCAACTTTCAGAGTCGGTCCTATGATGTAAAAAGTGACTCGGTCAGCCAATACACAGGTCACTTTAAACTCCAGTCCCAACATGAGTTTTGGTCAAAAAACTTTAAGAGATCAATTTGCCATATAATAAAAACACCAACCAGTGGACCACCACTTGTCCCAACCAGAACATGTTGTCCATGCATGTATGTCTTGAGAAGAATGAGCAGTTACTGTGGTACAGACAGACAGACACTACCATCAGTCAGCGTGACAGCACAGTGCAGCAGCGGCAAGTCATCATACTCCCTTCGTGGAACTGCGATAAATGCTCATTACTGTGTCTTATATATTAAATTGGAGGAACGTGGGAAAAGACCGCAGATTTTATACGACAACGATAATGATCAGCAAATCGGTGAAACACATACCTGCCGCATCTGCTGATTCTTGTAGTGGAAGAATAGCAGAATCGCAGAGTACCAGGCGGAATTCTGTGAGGCGCAACGTGGGATGTCGAGGTTTATGAATGGAATTGCGGTGCGCTAACAGCTGCTGCCGCATCAGCCCTAGTGCAGACTTCCCCATCAGACAGAGAGGGAAGGAGACTAGATGTCTTGGGACGAAAGATGTTTTCTTCAGACTCCCTATCTTTTAGGATAGCTAACTATGCATCAGCAATGTGTGGCTATCAACACTGGCTGTGGTCCCAACTCAGTAGTACCACAGACCCTAACCACATTGCGGCTTTACAGAAGGAGGGGTTACATATGGCACAATATCAATTGACAGCGAATATGCACATAGCAGATGCCACTATAGCACTGTGCAGACACACATGGCTTCTCTCCATGGCGTTAACTCAGGAGACTAAGGCCAGAATAGAAGACCCACCGTTTGACTGCGAAGGGCTCTTCACTACATCTACGGATGATACTTTGAAAAAGATCAAAGATTAATCAGGCGGCTAGGTCTACTGGGGTGATACTTGCCGTCCATAAAAGACCCTACCCCATGCAGAGCCCCTACTTCTTCTCACCCAGAAGGCCTGCTTATACCTCGTACAGTTACAATATGGGAAAGCAGACTCAACAGCAGGGTACGACACAGTACCACCAACTGCAAGAGCCTCAACGGCGCAAAGCCTTCAATAGACAAAGAGGCAGGGGCAAGTCATCTCCTAACTTGTCATCGGGACAACAACCTAAGTCCTGCTTTTAGTGAGAACCTGATCAAGGGAGTGCATGAGGACAGTCCCTCCTTTCATGATTNACTATGCATCAGCAATGTGTGGCTATCAACACTGGCTGTGGTCCCAACTCAGCAGTACCACAGACCCTAACCACATTGCGGCTTTACAGAAGGAGGGGTTACATATGGCACAATTTCAATTGACAGCGAATATGCACATAGCAGATGCCACTATAGCACTGTGCAGACACACATGGCTTCTCTCCATGGCGTTAACTCAGGAGAATAAGGCCAGAATAGAAGACCCACCGTTTGACTGCGAAGGGCTCTTCACTACATCTACGGATGATACTTTGAAAAAGATCAAAGATTAATCAGACGGCTAGGTCTACTGGGGTGATACTTGCCGTCCATAAAAGACCCTACCCCATGCAGAGCCCCTACTTCTTCTCACCCAGAAGGCCCGCTTATACCTCGTACAGTTACAATATGGGAAAGCAGACTCAACAGCAGGGTACGACACAGTACCACCAACTGCAAGAGCCTCAACGGTGCAAAGCCTTCAATAGACAAAGAGGCAGGGGCAAGTCATCTCCTAACTTGTCATCGGGACAACAACCTAAGTCCCGCTTTTAGTGAGAACCTGATCAAGGGAGTGCATGAGGACAGTCCCTCCTTTCATGATTGCCTGCTTCCTGTCCTACCCCAATGGGAAGCTATTTCCTCTGACCGATGGGTCAGGGAGATTGTAGTTTGGTTACACCATTCAGTTTTGACACCTTACCCCCCTCTTCCCACCCCCACTAGGGGCTCCCCCCCCAAATCAAATACTAGTAGAAGTATGGAAATTGCTTCAGAAGGGAGTCATTGAGCCTGTTCCTATATCTGAACTTAACACATGCTTCTATTCAAAATTCTTTGTGGTTCCTAAAAAGGACAAAGGGTTTCGGCCTATCCTAGACCTCAGGCAGCTCAATAAATTTGTCCGTAGGTTTAAATTCCGTATGACTTCCCTTCCCATTATTTTTATGGGATTACAGCAGGACGACTGGCTAGCCTCCCTTGATCTACAGGATGCATATTTCCATATATCTAAATGCCCCTCTCACTGCAAATACTTAGGTTTTGTTGCAGGAAAATTTCATTTTCAGTACAAAGTTCTCCCATTTGGACTATCTACGAGTCTTCGGCAAATGTGTCGCGGTGGTGGCTGCTTACCATCACAACGAGCCCTGCACGAACACTCGAAAATGACAGAGTTACTCAGGCTTCCTGCTCAACCTTCCCAAGTCACACCTATACCCTTCTCAGCGCCTACCGTTTATAGGGGCAATACTGGACAACAGTGAAACAAGGGCATATCTGCCAGATGACAGATTCTTAGCCATAAGAAAAGGTCTGGAGGGGCTCCTAGCATGGCCAACAAGGCCAGTCCGCTACTTCCTTCATCTGCAGGGACTCATGGCATCCACCACTATGGTGATGCCTTATGCTCGCCTCCACATCAGACCACTCAACAATGGTTAGCCCACAATTATACCCCTTCGATGCAGCCGCTCAACATGAAGTTGATGTTACCTTTAGGGGTCCACAAGAGCCTACGGTGGTGGGGAGATGCAGAACAAGTTCTCAAAGGGATGCCCTTCGACCTTCCAGATATACAGGCATCCATAACTTCAGGTGCTTCTTTGAAGGGATGGGGTGCTCACATGGGAGACATGCAGGTACACGGCCTGTGGTCTGCAGAGGAGACGAAGCTACACATAAATATGCTGGAACTCAGGCCTATACGTTGGGCACTGAAGGCCCTTCTGCATCATGTTAAAAGAAGAAATATTCTGATTGTAACAGACAACACCACAGCAATGTGGTATGTGAACAAGCAGGGGGGCACATGGTCCACCCATCTGTCCATAGAAGCAGAAGCCATCTGGCATTGGTGCCTAGGACAAGGGATACACATACAAACTGTTCATCTGGCAGGCCAAGAAAATTCAATGGCTGACACTCTCAGCCACAAGATGTTGGACCAACATGAATGGTCCATGAACATTGAAGTCCTGCAGAATATATTCGTGGAATGTGGGGGGATGCCGGTGATAGACCTATTCACATCTCAAGACAACGCGAAGCTGCCGGCATATTGCAGCCACGCGGGGGCAGCCCCAGGTTCAATCTCGGACACCTTTGTGATATCCTGGCACAGGAGCTTCCTCTATGCTTTTCCCCCCCAATCCTGCTACTACACAGAGTACTAGACAAGGCCAGGACACAGACAAAGCTTGCATGATTCTGATTGTGGCCTATTGGCCCCACCAAACATGGTTCCAAACACTACAGATGACAGCATCAGAACTCAAGATCCTACCTCTAATGCCAGACCTGCCATCACGAGCTCAAGGGATGATTCTGCACCACGACTTACAGATGCTCCACCTCTCCGCTTGGCTAATCCTGCTCTTGTGAGAAATGCACCACCTGAAGTTTCAGAGATCCTCCTGAATTCCCGGAGGCTTTCTACGCATAGGTGCTACGAGGCAAAGTGGTTGCGTTTTTCAAAGTGGTGTGAAACTCAGACTATTTCTATACACAACCTTACTATGAATCATGTGTTCATGTACCTGTTATCCCTGCAGAAGTCGTGCCTGGCTGTCCCATCCATAAAGGTTCATCTAGCAGCGTTGTCGTCACGCTTACAACCGGAGGGTCAGGAAACTTTGTTCTCTCATCGATTGATGAGATCATTCTGGAAGGGATTAATGAACACTTTTCCACTGAGGTCCCAACCAACCCCCCAGTGGGACCTGAATCTGGTGTTGTCAAAACTGATGGGTGGTACCTTTGAACCCACGTACCATGGAAAATCTAACGATTAAGACCGCTTTCTTGGTAGCAATCACTTCAGCAAGAAGAGTGAGCGAGCTGACTGCCCTCAGAGCTTTGCCCCCTTATACTCTATTCCATAGGGATAAGGTTGACCTGAGAACTGACCCTACTTTTGTACCTAAGGTACGCTCACCTTTTCATCTGAATCAAACAAACAATCTAATTACCAGTGTTTTTCCCAAAGCCCCATGCTTCTCACACAGAAAGGGCACTCCATACCTTGGATGTCAAAAGGGCGCGCCCCTTCTACATCAAAAGGACTAGGGATATTAGAGCATGTGACTCCCTGTTTATTTCCTATGGAGGACAAAAAATTGGAGTCAAAATCTCTTCACAACAACTGTCCAAATGGATTACTCTTTGCATAAGGAGATGTTATGAGCTAGCTCACAAGACTTCACCCCCTGGGCAAAAGAGCACACTCTACTAGGACTACTACTACGTCCATTGCCAATCTGTACGGGATACCTATCTTGGACATATGCAGAGCTGCCACATGGGCTTCAGTACATACTTTTACAAAGCACTATTCTTTGGACTTCGCTGCGAGGTCGGACTCCCAGGTGGGGAAGGCTGTTCTAAACTCGCTTTTTGGTTAACATCCTCAACTCCCTCCTCCTAGAGGTAAGGTGATAAACTGCTTATTACTCTCCCAAGAGTGAGAATTGCAGAGATCCTCGAAGAAGAAAGAGAGGTTACTTACCAGTAACTCTGTTCTTCGAGAGAGCTCTGTGTATTCTCACATCCCGCCCTCCTTCCCCTCAGTCTCGGTTGACATGTCTGGTCTTCTGGACCGGGGTTGGAAGGAACTGAGGCGGCAAGGGCTCCTCCCTCTATTAATACCAGTCTGGCCCACATGATGGGAGCCCGTGTTTTTGTCGGGATGGGAGGGGGGCTGGAGGGATGGAGCCCTCACCATATTTTAGTCTTTTCCAGGCAAATTCTGCCTGAATACTGCTGACAGAAAGGTTTTCTGGTGCCTGCGGAGCAGGGAGTGAATCCCAAGAGTGAAAATACACAGCGCTCTCTCAAAGAACAGAGTTACTGGTAAATAACCTGTATTTTTCATATGATATAGGGCTACAATGAATATGCCATTTTGTATTTTTGAAGATTATTAACATTCATTCAAACCCAATAAATCTTAGCTAGCAATATGATATTCACATAGCCGAGTCCAACACCTTATCTACTAGGCTACACTGGTTCCAAACCATTTCAAGGGAGCATTTGGGTGCAGATTCTACCCCTGTGTTCTAGTGGGAAAGCTCTCAATCTGTTTCTAACATGATCAGAGCAATACACATCTGGAAGCAGATGAGAAACCAGGTGCGAGTTTCCACCCCCGCTGAGAAGTAGTCCAACTCTGAAAAGATGCAAGAACCTTTGTTGATAAGTTATCCCCTGCTGAGGTACTAGCTTTGCATGGCAGATAACTACATGGAATGCATGTTAAGGCTGCAGAGTAAAGATCCAGGCTAGGAACGAATAGAGTAAGGAATTTCAGACTGAGCTGTGGACAGATGGGGAAATCAACCTTGAGTATGCCTTGAAGGCAGTATGGTTGGTTGCTGTGAAGATTTGACTGCAGGATACCGGAGTGAGAACTCACCAAGGCTGAGAATTCCCAGGGGAGCATACAGGAGGATTGTATGCCTCTTCAATCATGTGCTTCCCTGAACAGAATAGCTGGGCCTAGGGCAATTCCTAACATGAGGAAACTCTCTAAACCGGGGTCGGACGGGAATGCCCTCTTGCAAGTTCTGTCACTGCAGCAAGTCCATATGACAGAAAGGCATTCTCAGTGACTGCTCCACCACTCTGGAACTCCCTTCTGTAGCAGGGCATGGTTCACCTGGGGCAAGTCACTGCAGGATCAGACCCAACTAAGTCACTTATTCCATGGAATTAGCCAAATCAACACTAAGGAATCTGTTCAATAGTCACTTGCTTTGGGAATTAGCTCAGTCCTTTTAATCAGTACAGTCTCTCACAGGTCTCTAGTTATATACAGTTCTCCACCAGTTGTATTCTTACACATACCCAGGGTTACACTCTAATGCCAGGCAAAAGCCCTCTGGCAACCCTGACTCTAGCCACAGACAGACAACACATCTCTGGCTGTTTATTCACAGTGTGAGGTCTCAGGGACAGGCAAAGTTCTACTGTAGTCCCACAACTCCTTAGGCTTTGCCAAATTCCACAAATCCTTTTGGGTTTCCCTGGGCTCCATAGCCTTCACCAATTAGTCTCCTCAGGACCCTGGACAGCACAGAGTGCTTTGGCTCTCCCCCAGCCCTAGTCCAATAGCCCAAGCACCAGGCTTTCCTTAGCTGCCCAGCATGAGTCAGCACCTTGGAGAGGGTTCCTCAGCAGTTGTAATAATAATAATAATAAATAAATAAATTCCAGGGCACTGGCAAAAGTCATGGCCCAACCATATAATATATCAATACACATAACCATACCATAATACAAAAAATACAGTTCAATGTATAAAATCATAGAACAACCTCATGTTAATAATATCTTTTACACCCAACTCTATCTCTCTACCCCCTCTCTCTCCTCCTCTGTCCGCTCACGCCTCGTCGACTGCCTCTCTGATATCTCCGCCTGGATGTCCCGACGCCAACTCAAACTGAACATGGCCAAGACTGAACTCCTCATTTTTCCTCCATCCCCCTCCTCTCCCTCTGACCTGACCGTCTGCATTGATGGGGTCACCATCCGTCCTGTTCTCCGTGCCCGCAGCTTGGGCTTCATTTTTGACACGCACCTCTCCTTTAAACCTTACATTGACTCTGTGGCCAAATCCTGCCGATTCGCTCTCCTCAACATTGCCCGCATTCGCCCCTTTCTATCTGTCTCCTCGGCCAAAATCCTTGTTCATGCCATGGTTATCTCTCGCCTCGACTACTGCAACCTCCTCCTTGCTGGCCTCCCTCGCTCCCACCTGTCCCCCCTTGTGGCGATCCAAAACTCTGCCGCCAAGGTCATTCACTCTGCCCGTCGCTTCGACCATGTGACGCCTCTCCTCCTCTCCCTTCACTGGCTCCCCCTTCCTGAACGTATCCTGTTCAAACTCCTGGTTTTCACGTTCAAATCGCTCCATGACCAAGCTCCCCCTTACCTCTCGGACCTAATCGCCCTACGCGCTCCTGCGCGCGCTCTCCGCTCTTCCGCTGTCCCCTCCCTCGCTCTCCCTCGCTTCTCCTGCTCGCCCAACCGCCTTCGTCCCTTCTCCCTCGCTGCCCCGCATGCCTGGAACTCCCTCCCTGCCGACATCCGCCTCGCCTCCTCCCTCCGCTCCTTCAAATCCCTCCTCAAGACCCACCTTTTCCATGCTGCCTTTCCCAATGCCCTCTAGTCTTTCCCCTTGCTCTTACTGTCAGCCCTCCTCTGCTGACTGCTGCTACCGACCACCTTGTAACCAAGCCAAGTACACGCACCTGAGACTTCGCATCCGCCTGAATGTTTGTTTGTCTTCTCCCATGTCTCTCCCGCTGTCCCCTCTCCTTGTCTCCCCCTCCTTGTCTTTTAGATTGTAAGCCACAGGTAGGGACCGCAGCTAATTATATGTTCTGTACAGCGCCAGGTTGTTACTGGCGCTTTATAAATGTTTAATAATAATAATAATAATAATAATAATAATAATAATAATAATAATAATACACAATTCCCACACCCACATGGCTAAGTTATTTATTTGTTCCAAGGATCTACCCTGCATACATAAGCCAAAAAGGTGAAGTAGAGCAAGGTAAGATTTCATCGCAATCCTAGGCTTGAGAAATCTTGACCTTAATTGTGAAGTCAACAGGCAAACAGATAAGACATGGAGCAAGTCTTCCACCTACCTCAATGGGCAAGCGCAAATTCTTTCAGCATACGGGATATTAGAGCACCTCCCCACCAAAACCTTTGTAGGGCTCCTCAGCAGTTTAGTTCTCATCTCAGCATAGAACTCTCTCTCCACAGCCAGGCACTGACTAACTATCCTGTGGCTTGGGCTCATCTTATACATCTAAAGTGGACCCCTTGAGCCCTACAGCTCTTAAAGGGCCAGCATCTGCCCCCCCCTTCAATTTGTGTTCAGTCTGGGTTTTCCAGTCACCTACTGGGGTGGCTCTTCCAAGCCCCTGCCCAGCTGCTTAATTTAGCTAACAGCTGCAGCGCAATCCACCCAATCCTCAGGCTGGTTCTCACTGCTCTCATTAAGGGCAACAGCCCTGTCAGGCTAACTCCTGCCACACCTTTCTTTGAAGGTTTGTTAAAGTCCAAGCATTTTCTAGAAGCAATGCCACACGGGGCGCTGGGGCATCACTCAGGGGAATTAGCTCTCCCCCTGCTACGCCATGTCAGCCTAGAGCATCGACTGAACCCCCTCCTTCCAGGCAGGGGGTACCCTCTCATGACACAACACAATCCAGAGGGTCTTGGTCAGAGTCCTTTATTCGGACACCGCCCATGTCCAGTGTATCTGGAGCTGCCGGCTCTTCCGCCTCCACCCTACAGGCCCAGGTCCATCTCTCCTTGACGCAGGAGCAACACAGTAGCAACCCAACCACAAGTCCCGCCAGCCAGACCTTATAACCCCAGGCTCTGGCCAAGCTTTCCCCCAAGCAAGAGGCTCCCTCGTGGGCATAGCCTCTCCACAATACCTGGGTCCTGCAGTCTTTCAGCATGCTGGGGAGTGTAGACCAGGAAGGCTTCTTTGGGAGATGTTGCTCCTTCACCTCCCAGGCAGAGACTAAGTTCTTCTTCACTCAGCCTTCCTCTTATATACCAGCAGAGTGGGCGTGGCCAGGCTTCCTCAACTCCAGCCTTAAAGGGCCACTACTCTGCTCACTCTGTCACAGGGGTTTCTCAGCCTGTTCACCCCACAGGCTCTTCCCCAGCTATGGGGTTAGCTCTACCACACCCCTAGGAGGGTTCAGCCCTCTGTCTGACCCCCACAGCCCCCCTTCTTAAAAGGGCAGCAGCCCCATAGGACTGCTCCCTGCTACAAACACAAACAAAAAAATTAGTGCTGTCCCAGAGCAATCCTTACCAGTTAGTGAGCATGATGGAAGGGGGTGTTGGGTCTGGGTCATTAATTATTATTTATTATTTATTATTATTATTATTTATTATTATTATTATTTATATAGCACTAGCAATATGGTTGGCACTAAGCAGTCATGATTAGAGACCGGATCCTAACCCAAGAGGCTTACAGTCTTAAGATGGACAAGGAGAGGGGAAGATATAATAAGGAACGACAGGGTTACATACATGAAACTGAGAAGCTGCAGATGCACGTGCTTAGCTTAGTTCCAAGGAGGAGAGGGGGATAAGATAGTATAGGGAGAAACACAAATGAGTAATCTATGGGGGTAAGGACTTAGGTGGTGTAGGGCAGTGGAGTCACTCACCTCCACCTCTGTCCTGAGATGTTAAAGTTCTTTCCAGAGTAGAAGTAAACCATGCAAGGCTCAGATTCTTGTGTGAGCATGCATGCGTGTGAAGGTGATTAAAATATCCACAAAAGTACATAAAAACGTACACATCATGTCATCAGAACCAAAGTTTGCACTGGATGATCCTTGAGGTTCTTCCCATCCTTTCTAGTCTGAATCCAAGAATTGATCTCCATTTATATTTAGGAGGCTAATAGGGATGGACTCTACTTCTGTTTAATATTTCCGTTTCATTTTTGTTTACTTTAGTATTTATTCTGTTTCATTTTCCATTGAAGTCAATGGGAAAAGATCCATGGGGTTTCTAAAACTAGTAAAGTGTCTACTAAAGTCAAGTGTAGGGTTGCCTGACACTGTTTTGGGGGTGGTGTGGGGTAGCACTGGGTTGGGGGGGGCAAATGCCATGGGCTGAGGGCTTTTAGTGGGTTGGGGGTGCTTTGCTGCAGATGGCAATTGGCTCTCTAGCCTCCTCTGCCTGCTCCGCCACCCCACCCAATCACCATCTCAACTCACCTGCACTGCATCCCGAAATCAACTTTGCTTGTATCAGCTGTACCAAAAGCCACTAGACAATCTAACAAGATGGGCTTTGAATTCTTGTCTTTAAAAGTCTAAAAAAGATACCCATTACTCTTAAAGATTTTTCTAGTATCCAACATATTTGAGGAAAATTTTTGCTTAGAGACCAATTTCAAAATGAATCATCTTAAACTTCCGGTGAACTAGAATTAGATGAAAGGAATAATTAATACTCCAAACAAATGAAGCATTTTGGCTTGGATCAACACATAGTTAAGTTCAGCATGATCATTTTTATAGTGAGTCATTCTTTATACATACGCAATTTTATATTTCTCTTATAAAATGTACATGAGAACATTATGTAACTGGGACTGGGAGCAGAGTGCAGGTGTGGGGGTGTTTTTCAATACTGCAAGACATGACATTATCATCTCACAGCAAGGTCCCATAAGAGCACATTGTCCTAAAGATACTTAAAAATAAATAAATATCTCCTTCAACCCAGACAAGACTGAGGTAATGATGGTTGGCCGGCCTTGTGATCTGGAGGGGACTGGGACTCCTCTTATTGATGGAGTCCAGTCCCCTCTGGTCAATAGGGTTTGCAGCCTTGGAGTGCTTCTGGATCCCTTGCTGTACCTGGATTCTCAGGTTGTGGCGGTGGCCAGGAGCGCTTTTCACCAACTCCATTTGGTGAGGAGGCTGTGGTCTTTTCATTCCGATTTGGATCTGGCCACTGTCATCCATGCTTTCATCACCTCAAGGCTAGATTACTGCAACACGCTCTATGTGGGGCTGCCCTTGATGACTGTTAGGAAGCTGCAGCTTGTGCAGAATGTGACTGCTTGCCTCCTTTCGGGGGTGAGGCATTGGAAGCACATTACACTAGCGCTCCGTAGTCTGCACTGGCTCTCTATAGTTTCCGGGCACAATTCAAGGTGCTGGTTTTGACCGTTAAAGCCCTAAATGGTCTGGCCCCCACATATAAAGCCCTAAATGGTCTGGCCCCTGCCTGGCCCCAAGTCTATTGGCTTTCCGCTGAGCCTGTAAAACCTGGCTGTTTGCCCAGGCCTTCGGGGGGATAGTTTTCTTTGGGGAAGAACTTTGGGTTTTAGAAAAAAAATTAAGATGTGGTTGTTGTTATTATGTTTTAAATTGAATTTTATTGTTGTATTTTATTTGATGTAAGCTGCCCTGAGATGCCATGGGCATGAGGGGGTGGCTAAAAAATGCAAATAAATAAATAAAATAAAATAAATATATGAGAAACAGCCTGTCCTTCCATGTTCCATTGTGGTCCCTGTGATTGGCCAGGAGCGCCTCCCTGTGGTTACCATCTTCTAGTCTTGTCTGTATGGTGAGGGCTTACAGGGAAGCATGCTCAGTCACTGCCCCGATGCTATGGAACTCCCTTCTCCCAGAGGTTCATTTGAGCCCGAGCCTGGATGTCTTCTGCAGGTGAGGTAAGACCTTTCTGTTCATAAAGGCATTTGGTGGGCAGGGATAGGGGGTTTGGTGGGTGGGTTGCGGTAGGGTTATGAGAAGGGGTTAGATTTGGGAAATGGGGTGGTGGTATTGGGTGGGTTTTGTCGGGGTTTGTGGGAAGGTTGGGGGTTTCTGGGGTTGGTTTTGTATTTTATTGTTTTTATGGATTGTGTTTATGGTTTTTTAATATCTGTTGTAAGCTGCCCTGATCCTTTTTTGGGAAGGCTGGGATAAAAAATTAAATAAATAAATAAATAAATAAATAAACAAATCTGAGTGATGTTAAAATGCCAAACAAGACTGGCAGGACAGTCCTCCACCATCAAAGTCAATGGGAATAATTTTTGAGGCAGTTTTTAGGTATTTGAAAACTGCTATCATGTCTCCTCTTGCTCTTGTTTTCTCCTAGGTTAAACATCCCCAGTTCTTTCAGCCTTTCTTCATATGGCTTGTTTTCCAGCCCCTTTGTCATCTTGTTCTCATCTGAATTTTCTCCAGTGTTCTCCAAATGGAACACAATATTCCAGGTGAGATCTCACCAATGTCGAGTAAAAAAGTATCACTGCTTATTGTTCTGTTTGTCTGGTAGGGCCCTGTGGGTGTTGCCAAAATGATCTCTGGGTGCACCATCTTGGCTATACGGACTTGACAGGGAAGGCCTGTTCTTCCAACCCAAACCCTCCACTGACTCCAGACAGTGACATCATCAATCTGCGTCACAGATGCATATCAAAGAAGCTATCCTAGAAGGAAACTCTCTGTGTTTTATCACTGAATTTTTTGATACCTTGCCCAAAGGGGCAAATAAAGTGTCACTCTGAGTTCCAATGGACTTGGACTATTTTTTNGGTTGGGGGTGCTTTGCTGCAGATGGCAATTGGCTCTCTAGCCTCCTCTGCCTGCTCCGCCACCCCACCCAATCACCGTCTCAACTCACCTGCACTGCATCCCGAAATCAACTTTGCTTGTATCAGCTGTACCAAAAGCCACTAGACAATCTAACAAGATGGGCTTTGAATTCTTGTCTTTAAAAGTCTAAAAAAGATACCCATTACTCTTAAAGATTTTTCTAGTATCCAACATATTTGAGGAAACTTTTTGCTTAGAGACCAATTTCAAAATGAATCATCTTAAACTTCCGGTGAACTAGAATTAGATGAAAGGAATAATTAATACTCCAAACAAATGAAGCATTTTGGCTTGGATCAACACATAGTTAAGTTCAGCATGATCATTTTTATAGTGAGTCATTCTTTATACATATGCAATTTTATATTTCTCTTATAAAATGTACATGAGAACATTATGTAACTGGGACTGGGAGCAGAGTGCAGGTGTGGGGGTGTTTTTCAATACTGCAAGACATGACATTATCATCTCACAGCAAGGTCCCATAAGAGCACATTGTCCTAAAGATACTTAAAAATAAATAAATATCTCCTTCAACCCAGACAAGACTGAGGTAATGATGGTTGGCCGGCCTTGTGATCTGGAGGGGACTGGGACTCCTCTTATTGATGGAGTCCAGTCCCCTCTGGTCAATAGGGTTTGCAGCCTTGGAGTGCTTCTGGACCCCTTGCTGTACCTGGATTCTCAGGTTGTGGCGGTGGCCAGGAGCGCTTTTCACCAACTCCATTTGGTGAGGAGGCTGTGGTCTTTTCATTCCGATTTGGATCTGGCCACTGTCATCCATGCTTTCATCACCTCAAGGCTAGATTACTGCAACACGCTCTATGTGGGGCTGCCCTTGATGACTGTTAGGAAGCTGCAGCTTGTGCAGAATGTGACTGCTTGCCTCCTTTCGGGGGTGAGGCATTGGAAGCACATTACACTAGCGCTCCGTAGTCTGCACTGGCTCTCTATAGTTTCCGGGCACAATTCAAGGTGCTGGTTTTGACCGTTAAAGCCCTAAATGGTCTGGCCCCCACATATAAAGCCCTAAATGGTCTGGCCCCTGCCTGGCCCCAAGTCTATTGGCTTTCCGCTGAGCCTGTAAAACCTGGCTGTTTGCCCAGGCCTTCGGGGGGATAGTTTTCTTTGGGGAAGAACTTTGGGTTTTAGAAAAAAAATTAAGATGTGGTTGTTGTTATTATGTTTTAAATTGAATTTTATTGTTGTATTTTATTTGATGTAAGCTGCCCTGAGATGCCATGGGCATGAGGGGGTGGCTAAAAAATGCAAATAAATAAATAAAATAAAATAAATATATGAGAAACAGCCTGTCCTTCCATGTTCCATTGTGGTCCCTGTGATTGGCCAGGAGCGCCTCCCTGTGGTTACCATCTTCTAGTCTTGTCTGTATGGTGAGGGCTTACAGGGAAGCGTGCTCAGTCACTGCCCCGATGCTATGGAACTCCCTTCTCCCAGAGGTTCATTTGAGCCCGAGCCTGGATGTCTTCTGCAGGTGAAGTAAGACCTTTCTGTTCATAAAGGCATTTGGTGGGCAGGGATAGGGGGTTTGGTGGGTGGGTTGCGGTAGGGTTATGAGAAGGGGTTAGATTTGGGAAATGGGGTGGTGGTATTGGGTGGGTTTTGTCGGGGTTTGTGGGAAGGTTGGGGGTTTCTGGGGTTGGTTTTGTATTTTATTGTTTTTATGGATTGTGTTTATGGTTTTTTAATATCTGTTGTAAGCTGCCCTGATCCTTTTTTGGGAAGGCTGGGATAAAAAATTAAATAAATAAATAAATAAATAAATAAACAAATCTGAGTGATGTTAAAATGCCAAACAAGACTGGCAGGACAGTCCTCCACCATCAAAGTCAATGGGAATAATTTTTGAGGCAGTTTTTAGGTATTTGAAAACTGCTATCATGTCTCCTCTTGCTCTTGTTTTCTCCTAGGTTAAACATCCCCAGTTCTTTCAGCCTTTCTTCATATGGCTTGTTTTCCAGCCCCTTTGTCATCTTGTTCTCATCTGAATTTTCTCCAGTGTTCTCCAAATGGAACACAATATTCCAGGTGAGATCTCACCAATGTCGAGTAAAAAAGCATCACTGCTTATTGTTCTGTTTGTCTGGTAGGGCCCTGTGGGTGTTGCCAAAATGATCTCTGGGTGCACCATCTTGGCTATACGGACTTGACAGGGAAGGCCTGTTCTTCCAACCCAAACCCTCCACTGACTCCAGACAGTGACATCATCAATCTGCGTCACAGATGCATATCAAAGAAGCTATCCTAGAAGGAAACTCTCTGTGTTTTATCACTGAATTTTTTGATACCTTGCCCAAAGGGGCAAATAAAGTGTCACTCTGAGTTCCAATGGACTTGGACTATTTTTT
>QEPC01008898.1:55045-67877 GCA_003113815.1 Sphenodon punctatus
GGAGCCAGAGCACTGAAATGAGGGCCAGTACCCCCACCAGTGGCAGTCTCCCCCCTGCCATCCCCCCATAACCTCCCGCTCACCCCTGCCAGGCTGCTGAGGATCTGAGTCTGGGGACTCAGCTCCGATAGGCCCCAAATCTGGTACACTCTGCCCACCCCAAGCCACGCCCCAAGCCACGCCCCCTTAGCCCATTTCCGGCATGCCGGCAGCTTTGCCGCCGGCACAGGGCCACTAACACTATATTTTCCCGGGCCACTTTGATTTCCCAATCCGCCCCTGCAACAAACTTACGCAACTTCTTCAAATTTAGGCCATGTCCCAGCAAACAGCAGTAAACCAAAGTAACTACTGTGATGTAATTACATCAGAGTAACTACTCTACTTCAGCAGCATTCACACTGCAACCCTAAACCAAGTAGATCTGTTGTGTCTTACTGTGTTTTCCTGGCAGTGTTGCTTTAAGGCTTAACTTCTTTTCCCCACCAGTTTTACTGCAGTTGTAGCTATGTACCTCACATGATTTACTGCCCTAGTGGTTGTTATGGGAGCTGTTGCAGTTAACACTTTGGACTAACAGAAGCTGTGTGGTGACCAGGCCTAAATAGGGTATGTTTCCACAATATTATAATAAATAAGTGTTATTATAATAAATAAGCATTTCCTTGTGGCTCACAAAACAACACTGGTGATGGGATCCTTTGTCTGATAGAGCTATCCCTAGTTGTGAGAGCCACACTCTGAGTCAAACTGTTGTTGCTAGGAGCAAGTTTTTCTTTTTTCCCCTTGAAATGGCTGCACTAGGCCACATAGAAGAGTTTGATGTGAGCCAGCCGGCTTCATGGGACTCTTACACTGAAAGGCTGTCTTATTATCTGGAAACCAACAAAGTAGACAGCCCAGAACAGAAGCGTGCAATCCTCCCTACAGTCTGTGGGGCGGCTGGGCCAAAACCTTTGCTATCGTTTGTTCCCTCACAGCTCCTGCTTTACCAAGCACCAAGTCCTATGCTGAACTGGTTGTTCTGCTAAAAGAACACTTCTGCCCAAGACCATCCGTAACCCTGCAAAGATTTCATTTTTTAAAACGAGACCAAAAGACAAGTGAAGGCATAGCGGATTACTTGGCTGAACTCTGTCACCTCGCTGAATTCTGTGATTTTGGGGATCCCCTGGATGGGCTACTTTGTGATCACCTCATCTGTGGGTTCAAGAAGAAGCAATCCAACGTTGTCGCCTCTCTGAACCAAATTTGACCTTGGCTTCTGCACAGGAAAGGGCCTTGGCAGCTGAAGCAGAGTCCCAAAACGTGAGGAAAATCTGCCAGGCACACTCTGCTAGTGTCCAGTAGCTCTAGAAAGATTAAGAAGTGGATCATTACCAGCAAATTCAGTGGCTTAGATCCTCACCAACTGTGTCTTGTAAGCAAACTAATTCACAAACCTGTTTAACTTGTGGCGCACAGCATCAATGAAGTGACTGCACATTCAGGAATGCAGAGTGTCATGCCTGCAAGAAGAAAGGCCATATAGAGAGGGCCTGCTGCTTGAGAACCAGCTCTGGAAGACAAAGAGACTGTGACACATGTACACACTCCCAAGCCATTTACAGGGTAGAGACCGCCCCTGAGCATGAAGTACAAAAACTGTATTTTGTTCAAAATGTGGGCGAGGTGAAAACTAAAGGTTCAGAAATGATTGCAACCATACAAATAAACAGGCAAGAGTGCAAAATGGAAGTCTGTAGCAGGGGTTCTCCCCAGGGCCACACGGGGTGCTGGGGTCACCCCCTACTATGCCATTTCAGCCTCGCTGAATCCCCCTCTTCAAGGAAGGGGGTACCCTCTCAGGACACACCACACAGTCCAGAGGGTATTAGTCCACAGTCCTTTATGGGACACAACCTGTGTCCAGCGTACCTGGAGCTGCTGGCTCAGTCGTCTCCACCCTGCAGGCCCAGGTCCATCTTTCTTGGGCACAGGAGCACCACAATATCAACCCCCAAAGTCCATCCAGCAAGGCCTCAAAGCTCCCAGGCTCTGGCCAAGCCTTCCCCAGGCAAGCGGCTCCTTCCTGGGCACAGCCTCTCCCACTTGCCTGGGTCCCTCTGGTTCTCCAGTCTCAGCACCCTGGATAGCATAAAGCAGGCAGGCTTATTCAGGGAGGTGTTGCTCCTTCTGCTCCCTGGAAGAGACTTTCCCCTCTCTGCCTTGTCTCTCCTTTTATACAGGCAGAGTGGGTATGGCCAGGCTTCCTCTACTCAGCCTTAAAGGGCCACTAACCTGCCCACTCTGTCCCAGGGTTTCTCAGCCTGTTTACCCCACAGGCTGTTCCCCAGCTTTGGGATTGGCTCTGTCACACCCCTGGGCATGTTCAGCCCTCTGGCTGAACCATGCAACCCCCTTCTTAAAGGGGCAGCAACCTCACAGGACTGCTCCCTGCTACACCCCTCCCCCTTCAGGGAGGCAGGCTTCTCCCGGAGAAGACTGGCTTACACGCCTTCTAGCAGGGTACAACTTGTCACTGTCCATTTAGATTCCTCCCAGGGATACTCTCACCCGGTTTACAATCTAAACCCCACTCTCTCTAGGGTTTCTCAGTTGGGGAGCCACCTCCACCCAACCGCTTCAGGGAATTAACAGTTCCTGTTCGGGAGCATTCCTTCACCCAACATACAGGCTTTAAGGGGATTCACACAGTCCCTCGCATTACTTCTACCAACCCATTAGGGATTTTCCATATACAGTCAGGAATTATCACATATATTCCCCATGAGACCCCTTCTGGGGTGGGAGGCCGGCCCACCCATTCCTTCTGGACCTCCCAGCCCTGGGACCCTTAAAGTCAGCCTACGCTGGTCATGTGCTATACCAGCACAATATGGTCCCTCTCAGGGCTCTCATTGTCCTTGGTGGTCGGCTCCATCGCCTAGCCTACCACCCATAATCTCCATAGCACCTGTTGTCCCCAGCTGGCTCAAACGCCTACACCCTACTGGGTTCACCTAGACTCAGAGTCCCAGATGGCTTAATCGCCTACACCCTGCTGGGTTCTTTTGCCCCTAAGGCAGAGGTTTGTGCCTGGTGGCTCGCTCAATCGCCTACACCCTGCCCACCCCCCCCAGCACATGAAAGTACTGGCTCAATCGCCCCTGTACTTCTACCTCTTAGGCACAATTGGGGTATCGGCTCTATTGCCCCTCTGCACCTACTCATTCTTAGGCCACTAGGTGCCCTTCAGGCCCTCAGGCCTTTTGTTTCCCTTTTCTTGGGGTTGGGATAGTGGCCCACCCTTTCATTCCGACTGTCCCACACTGGGACCCTTAACAGCAGGATTACTCCTGCAGGTTACAGCTACCTTCCTGCAGCATCTGTACCTACTTTCTCCCAGGGCTTAACTCTGAGGTGGGTGCATCCTTCCCAGCCTCGTCTCCTGATTCACCCCCAAGGCAACTATCAGCTCACTATAGTCTCCCTCAGAAGAGGAATCCTCCTGCTCTTGCAGTTTTTCTTTTAAGTCCTCTACCTCCTCTCTGAGGACTTTGTTCTCCTCTACTAGGGTGAGTCTATGACCCAGCATCCTATCTATTGTTGCCCCTGAGACCTGAGTCATCACGCCTGTTTCCTGACTCTTGGGCCTCAAGCTACTCCACCTGCTTGCGAGGTATCTTAACTCTTTTAAGAGGAAGGCATTGTCCATCAACAGCTGCTTGACTGCCCTTTTTAGGCTGTCTATCTCTTTTGAGCACTCTCCTTCTACCTGGGTACCCATAGACTTCCTTCCTCTTTCCTTTACTCTAGGCCTACTTTTCATTCTCGCAGCCCTCTGACCCTCCTTGTGAGGCTTTCCTTTGGGACCAGGGGTGTAGCAAGGTTGAAAAGGGCCCGGGCTCAAACCTCAGTTATGGGCCCCTCATGTGCTGCGCGCATGCCAAAAACCCAAAGTGGGCGGAGCTTAAGGGATGGGGCATGGCTTAAGGGATGGGGCGGGGTCTGCTGACAGCTTCTAAATATACAAAATCCAGTGGCTAGGAGTTATAACTGTGGCCATAGACAAGCATGGCCTCCCAATGCTTCCCACCTCCGCAGTCGAGCGTCTACCACCACTCCCCAGGAGTGGTTCCACTGCAGGGGCAGCTGGGCGGGCAGTGAGGCAAGCACAGAGAGACTGACTGCATCCACTGCCATACTGGAGGAGGGGAGTGAGCTTAGTCAGTCTGGCCTCCAGGGCTTGTTGCTTCTTGCTGCCGGTGCTGCCTGTGCCTTGTGCACGCATGCGGTGTGACCAGTCCAGAGGTGCTGCTGTCAAACACACCAGACACCCCACAATCAGTCCATGCTGCCCCCAACCAATAACCAGTTCATTTGTGCCCCTGCCTCCATATAATCAATTCACGCTGATTCACCAGTTCAGTTGTGCCCCCATAATCAGTTCATGCTGCCCCCACCCATAACCATTTAATTTGTGCCCCTGGGGCAGCGTGAATTGATTATATGGGGGGCACAAATGAACTGGTTATGGGGTGTGGGTTTAAAGACAGTATTCCTGTTAGCAATAACTTCATTAAGGAAAGTTAGTGAAATAGCAGCCATAATAATCTCAGAACCATATTTGCAGATTTATTTTCCAAGATAGAATAGATATTGCTTTACATCCTAAATTCCTACCTAAGATAGTATAAGTAAGACAGTTGTGAGAATGTGGCCCTTTTTACACGGGCCTCTCCCACCCATGAACACGCAGATTTCTGTGTGTTCATGGGTGGGGGAGCCCCGTGTGAACAATGTGGTGCACACGCCCATGGTGCGTGTGGGTGCGTGCACGCCCGCCTAACACACATCCCAACTCATGCCCCCACTTGTCCCCACACACGGAGCAACTGGGGGAAATGGCGGTTACTCCGTGGGTGTGGATGAGTGGAGGGTGAGTGGGGATGCATGTGCAGCCGTGTGCATGCCCTGTCCATGCACTGGCGCACCAACAGACCTCTCCCACCCGGCAGAGCCATGTAAAAATAGCATGCGAGGTGCCACTCGGAGAACAGAAGGTTGCTACCTTGTAAACAAGGTTCTTTGAGATGGCTTTGTACATTCTCACAACACCCACCCTTCCAGCCCTGCATGGAATTTTTTTCTTATATTCCTAGAAAGGGTTGGAAGGAACTGTCATTCTGAGGAGGGAAGAGTGCTTTTTATACTAGAGGAGCTCGAGACCATCACGTGGTCTATTATTTGAATAGGGTGAGTATGCACAACCCAGTTGTGAGAATGTTAGGTGCCATCTCAAAAACCTTCTTTACAAGGTAGCAAACTTCTGATCAGCACGTGGGCAGGAGTTGTTTGTAAATAAACAGCATTATCTCCCCAATCTGTCCCGCTGTTGCTGCTGCACTGCTACTAGGAGGCAGAGGCAGGTGAGGGATAGGGACTGGAGCCAGGGAGGAGAGGCAGCAGAAGAACTTAGGCTGCATTATCACCAAGGGAGATGCAGCACGGAGGAATCGGCAGCTGGGAAAAGAGCCAGTGCGAATGGGGAATCTCTTTTCCCGGCTGCCAGCTCATCTGCGCTCCCGCCTCCCTCACCCCTCCCGCTGCTGCCACCGTCGCCGCAGGTGAGGGGACCGGCCCTGCTTATGGGTCCCCCCCCCCAGGGCAGGGCCTTGGTGCAAGTGCGCCCCCCCACGCCATACGCCATTGTTTTGGACAATCCCTCTTCAGATGTCCCAGGGCTTGGAAAGCCCAACACCTCCTAGGTTTCTGTTCCCGTTTCCAGCTCATTTCCCTCGTGGGGGTGGCCACTGCCACCAGACTAACCCTTTCGTCTGGCTCAGGTCTTGTATCCCTCTTCCCTCTGTAGGGACACAGTCTTTTCACATGTCCCATCATCCCATAAGTCCATCAACACTTCTCCTTCCCCTGGCTCTGACATCCCAGAGTCCAGCAGCACTTCTCCTTCCCTTGACTCTGACACTCCAGAGTCCAGGTACTCAGGAGGCCTTGCCATTTCTCCCAGCACGCCCTCCAATAGTGTTCTGGCTGGCCACAATTGTGACACTGCTGCACAGTACCTCTCACCTTGGGTCCGCGGTACTTGCGTGTCACTGTCCTTGGCTGCTGGTCACACCACCTCAGCTCCGGCTCTACAAAATTCTACAGACTGAGTGACATCGGGGTATGCCTCCAACTCCAGCATGCACCTCCTGCTGCCATAGCCTAGCTCAAGGCCCATCCTGGCCAAGCTATTCTAGTGTACTCATCAGTTCTGGTCCAGGCACAAAGCTCCAGCGCTCTCTCCCAGCGTCTGGTCCCAAACTCACTGACTGGGCACCGTCCTCCAGTCCCGTCTGCTTCAGGCACCCGGGCTCACCATCCACCAGGGAGCTCACACAGGTGCAGCTCCAACAGGCAACCTCCAAACTCCACACAAATGGCTGCCAAAGGCGGGTGCAATTCCTGCATGCACCTGCGGGTGGTGCTATGCCTGCATTCTCCACCACGTGCTGTAACAGGGGTTTTCCCCAGGGCCACACGGGGCGCTGGGGTCACACTCTGGGGAATTAGCTCACCCCCTGCTATGCCGTTTCAGCCTCGAGCCTTGGCTGAATCCCCCTCTTCAAGGAAGGGGGTACCCTCTCAGGACACACCACACAGTCCAGAGGGTATTAGCCCACAGTCCTTTATGGGACACAACCTGCGTCCAGCGTACCTGGAGCTGCTGGCTCAGTCGCCTCCACCCTGAAGGCCCAGGTCTGTCTTTCTCGGGCACAGGAACACCACAATATCAACCCCCAAAGTCCATCCAGCAAGGCCTCAAAGCCCCCAGACTCTGGCCAAGCCTTCCCCAGGCAAGAGGCTCCCTCCTGGGCACAGCCTCTCCCACTTGCCTGGGTCCCTCTGGTTCTCCAGCCTTCAGCACCCTGGATAGCATAGAGCAGGCAGGCTTGTTCGGGGAGATGTTGCTCCTTTGGCTCCCTGGCAGAGACTTTCCCCTCTCTGCCTTGTCTCTCCTTTTATACAGGCAGAGTGGGTATGGCCAGGCTTCCTCTACTCCACCTTAAAGGGCCACTAACCTGCCCACTCTGTCCCAGGGTTTCTCAGCCTGTTTACCCCATAGGCTGTTCCCCAGCTATGGGGTTGGCTCTGCCACACCCCTGGGTGTGTTCAGTCCTCTGGCTGACCCATGCAGCCCCCTTCTTAAAGGGGCAGAAGCCCCACAGGACTGCTCCCTGCTACAATGTCAATTCAGGTTCTGGACTTTCACTTATAGATAAAAAATCTTTTCTCCGATTGTTCCCACACCATCACCCTACATTACAAACACCAGGCTGCTGCTTCCGTGATTACAATGAGCAAATTGTTGAAATCATCGGAAGCTGCAATGTAGATGTTCGATATGGATCTATTGAACAGTGTCTACCCCTCATTGTTACTAATCATGACCGCAAAAGCCTTCTGAGAAGGAATTGGTTCATACCACTGGAAATCAGTATTCAAGGTGTGCACAACATTGGCACAGAGAGCATGGAAGGACTGGGATCTGAGTTTCCACAGGTATTATCTGGGGAATTAGGAGCTTTTAGAGGTCCACCTGTGGTTTTCCAAATGGATCCTAAAATAGTCCCTATTTGTATGAAGGCTTGGAATGTGCCTTTTGCGCTGCGCCCAAAGATAGATGCAGAATTAGATCAGCTTATCGCACAAGGAGTCCTTGAGCCAGTCATACATACAAGCTGGACTACATCTATTGTCCTGTGTTGAAGCCAAATGGTATAGTTTGCATCTGCGGGGATTATAAGTACACTGCAAATAAGGCAATTAAGCAGGACCCACATCCAGCTATTATCCGCCCTTGCAGGAGGAAGGGTTTTTGCCAAACCTGACCTCGCCCAAGCCCATTAGCAACTGATAGTGGATTTAAAAACCTGCCGATGCCCAGACTATCATTACACACCGGGGAGCATTCCGTGTTAAGCGTCTCCAGTTTGAAATCTCCACAGCACCCAGAATCTTCCAGCATTTCATGGAGACATTGCTGGCAGGAATTCCAGGGGTTGTCCCTTATTCCGACGATGTGCTGGTCATGGGCCCATCTAAAGAGAAACTTACAGAATGACTTAGAGAAGTTTTACAGAGATTTGATCAAGTCGGAATCAGAGTGAAAAAAGAGAAATGCCAATTGGGAGCTTCCAGTATCACCTTCCTGGGATATCAAATTATGCTTCTGGCATTCATCCACTTAAAGACAAGGTAAAAGTAATACATTATGCTCCTATACCAAAAGACAGATCAGAGCTTCAAACATTCCTAGGAATCCTCAACTTTTATCACAGCTTCTTGAAAGACAAAGCTACCGTAGCAGAACCCCTTCACTGGTTATTGGATAAGGGAGCTCCGTGGAAGTGGACTCGCCAGCATGTTGAAGCTTTTCAGAGTGTGAAGAAGCTACTAACCTCTGACTCTGTCCTTGTTCACTACGATGAGCAGCTGCCACTCTCCATCATGTGTGATGCCTCACCTTTCGATGTCGGAGCTGTTCTCAGTCACACACTACCTGATGGCACCAAGGCACCTGTTGCTTTTTATTCAAGAACTATGACTTCTGCTGAGAGAAACTACGCACAGATTGACAAAGAAGTGTTGGTAATCATTGCAGGAGTGAAGAAATTTCACAATTATGTCTATGGCCGCAAATGTGAAATACAGACAGACCACAAATCCCTGCTTGGAATTTTCACTGTAGGTCAACCAACTTCTTCCATCTTGTCACCCTGCATGCAATGCTGGAGCATCATGCTTAATGCTTATGGCTACGCTCTCTCTTACCAACTAGGAAAGACTATTGCTAATGCCGACACATTGAGCTGCCTACCATTACAAACACCTGATTGTGTTACTTCCCCACCGATAGAAGTTCTCATGCTGGAGTCCATGCCTGAACCCCCTCTTCAGGCTGCACAGATAGCAAAGATGACTGCAAAAGATCCTACCCTTGCCTGTGTCCTTAACTGGGTGTGGAGGGGATGGCCAGCTGGCAAACTGACTGAGGAATTCATGGCATTTTCATCGCATCAGCATAAATTGTCGGCCCACAAGGGTTGTCTTTTGTGGGGAAACCGCGTGGTCATTCCAGAAGCAGGGCGGCAAACCATATTGACAACACTGCATGCAACACATCCAGGCATTGTGCGGATGAAGGCACTGGCCAGAAGCTATGTATGGTGGCCAGGTTTGGACAACGACATAGAAAGGGTTGTGAGACAGTGCAACTTGTGTCAAGCGACCCGTCATAATCCACTAAAGGCACCAGTATTTCCCTGGGAAATGACCAAGAAACCGTGGTCACGTATCCACGTTGGGTGTTTTTACACACACAATTCTCCTGGATGTTTGCTGTTACATCCTGAACTTTCTGTGTGTCTAAATCACTCACCCAGATCTTAAACATCCAGATCTTTGAACTTCTGTGTGAAACTTCTCCCAGAACTTTTGTGTGTAAAAGGTTCTTCTGGTAAACTGCTTTGCTCCAGGCAGCTGTGGTCACTTGGTTTCCATGGCAGTCTGTCACATCTACAGCTGAGACTACTTTAGGCTGACTCAGGGCAGTGTGTGTGTGAAAAATACATCTGGAACTTACTTGTGGGCTTGTAAACCCAGAAGATTGAAACATCTGGAACTTTAACATGTATGTAAAAATGTCAATTGATTTTGCAGGCCCCTTTCAAGGCAAGAACTTCTTAATTGCTGTGGACTCTTCCTCAAAATGGCTTGAAGTTATTACTGTCACAGCTCTTACAGCAGCCACCACTACAACAGCTCTCCAGCAGTCGTTTGCAACCCACGGAGTGCCAGACACCATATTATCCGATAATGGGGGTGCTTTCACCTCAGCAGAATTTCAAGACTTTGCTAGCCACAATCTCATTCGTACTGTAACCATTGCACCTCTCAGACCCCAGGCTAACGGACAAACAGAGCGAATGGTACAGACCACAAAGGATGCCCTTAAGAGAACCGTGGTAGGAGACTGGGCAACAAGATTGGCCAGGTTTCTGTTTGCTCAACATGTGATCCCTTGCCCTACAACAGGTTCGAGCCCATCAGAACTGAGACGGGTCACTGTCTCAGGGCATGTCTAGACCATGTCAACCCTGACCTTGTGGGAGACATGCAACTCAAGAAAGAAGGTGAACTAGACTCAGCATTGACATCGGGTGCCTTACGCTTTTTCTATTCACAACAGACTGTGTTTACTCAAAACTATGGTGCAGGACCACAGTGAGTGAGTTCAGGCTAAAATCATAGCGGTCGCAGAACCTGTTTCATGCACAGTCTTAACATCTGACGGACAAGTATGGAGACGTCATGTGGACCAGCTGCACGACTGTCTGTCCACTATTAGTCCTGCAACTGAACAATCATCAGACACTACACCTACTGGGACGCATGGGGGAGGAGTATTGTGTCTTACTGTGTTTTTCTGGAAGTGTTGCTTTTAGGCTTAATCTTCTTTTCAGCACTGCTGAAAGGTCCACCAGTTTTACTGCAGTTGCAGCTATGTACCTCACATGATTTCCTGCCTTAGTGGTTGTTATGAGAGCTGTTGCAGGTAACACTTTGGAGTTTGGACTAACAGAAGCTGTGCAGTGACCAGGCCTAAATAGGGTATGTTTCCATGTTATTATAATAAATGTTAGTTCACCCACAGACTGTGCAGCGTTTCCTTGTGGCAATGCCAGTGACCTAGTCACGGCACCCAGTGTACATACAGAGCTATGCACACTAGAATTCCGTGTATGTAAGCAAAGCTTCATGCCTAGTGATCAGTGCAGCACAGGAAGGAGGCTGAGCCTGTGTGCGCAGATGGGAGCTCCGCCCAGCCAGGTAGTGCAGCCTCAGAGGATTTCACTACCCTTCTGCCCTCTCTCAGTTTGTGCCTGGAATATTAACTCCAGCACAGAGACCAGACAACTCTCCCACTGCTGCTAGCAGCAGCTGCTGCTGGCAACTGGTCCTTAGGAATCAATGTTGTGGCAGAGCTCAGCTTCCTGCTCAGATCTCAGCAAGCTCCAACTCCACTCCCTAGCCATCTGCAGGGATCTCCCATGCTACCTTGACACAAGCTGTGCTCTTCAAAGGTGCTAAAAAAATCCAGCCTGGCCCATTTCATACTCTGTGCTAAGAGGAAGAACGTGAGCCTTGTATGGTGCTGTGTGTCTAGTCAATTTCAGAGCAAGCAAATTTGTCTTGCAATCTGAGCTGCCTGGTCAGATTGAGAGTGCGGAGAAGGAGCTGCTGGCCCTCTGCTTCCCCAACCTTCAATGCTCCTGGATTGAATCCACACTGGATAAACTCCACAGACCTAACCTTCATGTCCCAAACTTATACTCTCCTCCACACTACTTTTGGATGCAACACTAAACCCAACTAAACTCCTCACGTAAAAGAACATTAGCGAGAGGGAGAGTGGAGACACTACTTTTCTCACTTTTTCTCATTTCACATAGGAGTGCTTTCCCACATCCAAACTTCAAAATTACAACTCCAAATTTAACAAACAGAAGAAAACAAACTAGGCCCAATTTGTGCTTCAGAACACTTCTAGCTTCCTTAATATACCTCCTTGCGCTAGCTACCCATGTGCGCGCAATTTGCAAAAAGGAAAGGTTTTGCTTTTGCCTCCTAAATTCAAACTACTACAACTCACTTATTTTTAAACACATTTTCTTGAAACTTAGAAACTTTTCACACCTCATGCAAGCATCTCTTCTTACCAAGTTTCACACTGATAGGACTTACCATTCCAATTTTATAATTATTAGAATATTTGTTATTTTATCACTGCATCATGTTTTGAAATGACAGCCACTCCTGTGGCCTATAATGTTATGCTAAATTTTGGAAAATGCTTAATTCTTGTCACACTGAGAAGATGAGGGTGGGTGTGTACATTAGCACCCCTCGCAATCATCAGTTGGGTGTAGGCCGATTAAGCCTCAAGAGCTCTTAGGGTGATGGTTCTGCAGCAGCTCACTGTGGAAACATCCACCAAAAATAATCCCTCTCAACACCTGTGATCGGGGATGTGTCAAGGGCTACATATAAAACACATATGTAACATGTATGTAAATGAAATTGTTGTTGCAACATGTATGCTGTGTAAGCTGAGAACTGAAAACTCATTGCTTGTATGCAATGTAAACTGAGAACTGAAAACTCATTATGCAGTTATACAGTGTAAATTGAGTCATCAGGAAAGCCATGTCTATCACCTTCCCAAGACAATGGTAAACAGCTATTGATTTGCAAATCCACACTCACACCACGACTGACAGTGTTGTTTACAAACTGTATCATTCAAAGATCCGCTTGTTTGAAAAAAGGTTGCAAAACTTTGCTTGCAATTACACTGGTATTCTCTTCTGGTTTTTTTTTTCTGGAAGACTTTGGGTGTCTGGACACCCATTAGATGACACTGCAGATGTAAATGTGCCCTCAGTCACTCAGAGAACATGAAACAGACCTTACCCCTGGGTGAGGCTGGGTTTGTCACTTGTATGGCTGCTCTAAAAGGACAGGGGGTGGGGGGTGCACATGGCGGCTGGCCTCCCAGGACATTTGGGGTGCTGACCCCCAAGCGCCGAGAGCCCGCCACCTCTGCTGTTTGTTTAAAAAAACAAAAACCGCACCGCCGCCGCTTCCCACAGTGCCGCAGCAGCCTCTGCCTTTGCTTCAGAGTGGAGGCTGCTGCGGTGCTGTTGTCAGTTTCAGTGAAACTGACAACAGCGCAGCAGCAGCCTCCACTCTGAAGCAAAGGCAGAGGCTGCTGCGGCACTGT
>QEPC01008898.1:89391-112006 GCA_003113815.1 Sphenodon punctatus
GAATCCAGAATCTAAAATAAATAGCTTGGAGTTCTTTACCTAAAAAACCACATACAATGGTTAATCTATCTGACATCTACCTGACAGTAAGTATCAACCCATGGAGCCTTGTACTGTCGATCTGCACATAGCATCGACAGTCATAAGCTCTTCAAGAATTGAAGCTCCTTTGGATGGGAATCCCAGCCTTTTTTTACCAATCTATGGTTGTTCAAACCGGGGCTTAACACTATGGGGCATTTAGACTGAAATGTCCGCTGCACAGACAAAGAAGTACTTAGAAGTGGATATGCGACTGGGGCCTGGACTATGGGTAAGCTTACAGCTTGGGTTTGAACGGTAACTTGGTGAACTGCCCCCAGGGGAGGGGATCCACCAGTTCTAGAGGAAGAATAACCCCACTTAAATGGAGCTAACACCTCGATGGCCTTTGATTCAGCAGACAGGGCAGGGTCAGATGTAGCAACAAAAGCTTCAGACTGGTCCTCCACTATAATTCTATTCATATCTGGGGTGCCCGACGTGGAATCTGACTTCCCCCTATGTTGATGGTCCAGGTTAAGGTTTCCTGCGCAGGGCACCGGTTGAGTCTTCCGGACCTGTGGCAATAATGGAATAATTCCCCTCATCGCATAGATGTTGACCAGGTGAACCCCCCAAAAACGAAAGAGGTGGGCCTTAGAGAGAAGCCTTGCCACTACATCTGGAGTGCGAAAATGAATGACTAGCCTTAATACCCCTCCCCTATCTGGCAAATAAAAGAAGCAGAGTATGTGAGAGGGCACAAAGGAGCAACCCAGAATTCTAGAGGCATGGTGGGCAATCCAAAATTTTGTATCCCAAAGGGGAAATACTCCAGACGGCAGGGGAGAAATTATAAATACCAGGGCATTGGCTATAGCATAATAGCAGTGAGCGGTCGGTCCTCAGTTACCTTACAGACTGAGGGCCCAAGATGGCCTGAGTCATGCAAGGAAGCTTTTTGACTTATCCTGTCTACTCTCTGGGAGCCCATTTCTGTCCCATCTCCTCTAGGCATGTTTACACGGTTCCAGACCCTGGTCACCTGCTGCTGGATAGCCTGGAGCTTGAGATCGAGCCCCTCCATATAAGTAATAAGTGTGTCAACCTGTTTGGAAAACCCTTGAACCTGGGTCTGAATCCCCTGAATTTCGAACGCTATTGTACCCATTTTATCACTAAGTCCTGGGCAGATATCACCTCCCCCTCCCCCTCCTATGTTCCCTCCCGAGGGAAGCTCCATCTCCTCTACCTGGTGAAGGTCACCAATAGCACAATCCTCTTGTAGTTCGGCGCTAGTGGCCCTTAACGGATTCACCGTAACAGAGGGCATAAATTCCCCCTTCTCTGTATTTATTCTAATTGGTGACTGCAAGACTCTCTCGACTTCCCTAGCCTGGCCAACTATGGGTAACAGGGACTCTACAGGAGCCTTGATTGTCTCCAAATCCCCCTGACCAACTACATACGATCCCTGCAGGGGATTAACCCCTACCATTGATTGGACAACTGAATGCTGGGACCCTATATCCTCAGCTTGAGTTTGGATAGAGCAGATTTTATCCCCCATAGTTAAAACTCGGGAGCCTGGAAGAGAGGTCTGGGAAGATCCCCAGGATTTGGCGGCCAGAGCCAGCCACCTTTCTCCCTGTTGCTTAAAGGCCTAGGCACACTTTAGCAAAGATTAATCTAAAGGTGCTGGCCTAGGCAAAGTAAATAGCCCAGGCCCATCACAGGGCCCTCCCACCCCTGCGCTTACAAGCCCCTGCGGCAGGGTAAAACGCAGAGAAGCCATACCAATAGTTAAAGGATCTCGACCTATATTACTTCCCTCTGGCAGAGGACACAAAGGGCTATGGGTAAAATCATCCCGCCTAGGCCCAGATGGAACTGGTGCTGCAGCAAAGCAGTCAGACAGCTGCAGTTGCTTGACCCTAGCCCTAGTCATTGCCAATGCCCCCCCTTCTTCTTACCCCTCTTGGGCATTTAATACAATGGAATTAAAATTAACATTAAAGGCACTTCAAGAAACAACCCAAGCCACCCTCCAACAGGTCTGGTAACAAAGTCCTAGGCCCGCGCCTGTCCTGCACCTAAGGCCGCGTGCACAAGGGTGTGTCCTTGCGTGCGCAGCCCTTAGGCGCGCTGCCCCAACGCGCGCCTCTGGCGCCGCCGGGTGGCGCAATGGTTATGAGTTCTCCCGGGGGCGTGGCTCCTCCCCACTCGCAGGTGTCCCAGCAGTCAATCAGCGTGGCTCCCAGAAGTGTTCAACGGGGACCCCTCCAGGTCCTGGTTCCAGGCTCCCACTCTCCCTCACCCCAACAAGGCAAAAAAGAGGTAAACACAGGGGGCGAGAGGGGAGGATAGCAGAAACTCCTACCAGCAGTATTGGATACCGGATGATCCAAACTTCCCGCCCCTAATAATCATACAGTCCCTCCAGTCCTTTAAACCCTGAAGGTCTCAGAGGAGTTGGGGGACACTGGCCTCTCTTCACCCCTTTCCAGCCAGCCTTTCTCTTCCCAAGATTTGGGCACTGTGTCTGCTGAAGGCTTGTGTGCAAACAGTCTATCACCTATACGCTGACGACACTCCACTCTCTCTCTCCACTCCTTCCCTCTCCCCCTCTGTTCAAGCTCGTTTCACCAACTGTCTCTCCGATATCTCCGCCTGGATGTCTCAATGCCAACTCAAACTGAACATGGCGAAGACTGAAGTCCTGATCTTCCCTCCCAACCCTTCCTCTCCCTCTTCCCTATCAATTACTATTGAAGGGGTCTCCATCCTCCTCGTCCCCCAAGCCCACAGTTTGGGCTTCATCTTTGACTCGCACCTTACCTTCAAACCCTACATTGACTCCGTGGCCAAATCCTGCCGCTTCTCATTCCACAACACTGCCAAGATCTGCCCTTTTCTGTCTGTCTCCTCTGCCAAAACTCTCATCCATGCCCTAGTCATCTCACGCCTGGACTATTGTAACCTCCTCCTTGCGGACCTTCCCTGCTCCCACCTTTCTTCCCTTATCTCTGTTCAAAACTCTGCTGCCAGGATCATCCACCTAGCCTGTTGTTTTGACCACATGCAGTCTCTCCTCTCCTCTCCCCACTGGCTCCCTCTTCCTGAGCATATTCTGTACAAGCTCCTCGTCTTCATCTACAAAGCCCTTTTTTATCTTTTCTCCCCCTACCTCTCTGCCCTGATCTCCCTCCGAACCCCTGTTCGAGCCCTTCACTCCTCTTCCATCCCCTCCCTCACCCTCCCACGCCTCCCCTGCTCCCCCAGCTGCCTTCGTCCCTTCTCCCTCGCTGCCCCATACACCTGGAACTCCCTCCCTGCCCTCGTCTGCCTGGCCCCCACCCTCCACACCTTCAAGTCCCTCCTCAAAACCCACATCTTCCGCTCAGTCCTTCCTAACTCCTGCTCCCAATCCAGGATTATCCCCCACCTGTTATCTGCAAACTCCCAATTCTCTGTAACCAAGCCAAGAATGTGTACCTGAGCTCTTGCATCCTCATGAATGTTGCATCCCTTGTCTCTCCCTCTGTTCCCCCTTCCCTGTCTCCCCTCCCCGTCTTTAGATTGTAAGCTCTTGGGCAGGAATCGTGTCTATCTTACTCTTTGTAAAGCACCAGGTACATCTCTGGTGCTATATTAATAATAATAATAATAATAATAATAATAATAATTAATAATTAATAATTAATAAATAAAAGAGTCTCTTTTGGAGGCTGTGGTGGATTGGTTGCGAAAGAGCAGACTGAAGCTCAATCCTGACAAGATGAAGATGATGGCGGTGGGTAGGGCGAAGGAGATGTCGGCTCCCCTCGTAGAGGGGGGTCTGCCCTCCTGTAGCCCAGCAGGTTCGGAGTCTGGGAGTATTGTTGGATTCAGATCTCTGTTTGAATCGGCAGGTGGAGATGGTGGCCAAAGCTGCCTTCCGCCAGCCATATCTGGTGCGGAGGCTGAGTCCACATATTTCCAGACCTGACCTGGTCACCCTCATCCATGCCTTCATCACTTTGAGACTGGACTACTGCAACGCGCTCTACGTGGGGCTTCCCTTGATGCTGGTTCGGAGGCTGCAGCTGGTGCAGAACGTGGTGGCTCATCTCCTTACAGGGACAAGCAGACAGGAGCATATTACTCCCATGCTCCACGTGCTGCACTGGCTGCCTATAGTGTACCAAGCCAGATTCAAGGTGCTGGTCTTGGCCTATAAAGCCCTACACGGTCTTGGCCCTTCATACCTCAGGGACCACCTCACCCTCCAAGCCCCAGAGCAACCCCTTCGGTCTTCCGGGGGCATCTTCTTGGAGGTCGCCCATGTAAAACTTGGGGTCACAATGGAGAGGGCATTCTCGGTGGCCGTGCCACGACTATGGAACTCCCTCCTGGAGGAAGCCCGTCTGGCCCCAAGTTTGTTGGCTTTCCGCCGGGCCTGCAAAACCTGGCTCTTCTCCCAGGCCTTTGGAGGAGGGAAGGGTGGGTTGGGATAAAATTTGGGGGGTGGTTGTTTTTATAAGGAGTATTAGATGTTTTAATATTTGTGTTCCATTGTTGTTTTAAACTATTGTTATTTTTTATGTTGTAAGCCACCCTGTGATGCCATGGGCATGAGGCGGCAGCTAAGAAATATAAATAAATTAAATAAATAAATAGCACTTCTTCTCGGTGCATAAATAACAGGGAGGATCCCACCTGGAGTGGGTACCACACAGTCTGTTTCCTGCTGGGTCTGGGGATCTCCTTCTGTATTGCAGATGGGCTTTCCTTCAGCTTCCAACTGGCTGCTCTCTTTCTTGGGTTGAGGCTTTTCCTGTTTTCCGGACTGATATAGCTAGCCTAACTCCTCTCTCCTTAGCAGCCTTCTTCAGACTGAGCTCTCTGCTCTTTTTATCCCAGCTGAGTCTTTGACCAGCTGGGCTAATTAGCCTCACATCAGGCTGAAGTTTTCTCCTCTCTAAGAAACCACAACCTCTGTATCAGGCTGCCCTATTGCAATAGTTCAGCTAGTTTGCATTGTGTTTATATTTTATCGCACTCTCTTGAATAAATCTCACTTTATGTTTAACCTGATTTGCAATATATATTCTTATGAGCAAGCATTGCATGATTGTGTGTTTTCTACTTAGTGGTACTCAGGAGTGGGGGGGCTGACTCAGGTTGAATACCTGAGTGAACCTGACCAAGATTGCATTTTCATTGCATAGAGAGAATCCACCCAAGTTTAATTAATTTATTCATTCATTAATTGATTAATTAATTAATTACATTTAATAATTTTATACCCTACCCCTCATGCCAAGGCAGCTCGGGATGGCTTACAATTAATAAAAAACAATAAAATGTGACAATAATAAATATAAAACATTATAAAACATTGGCGGGTGTAAAACCCACAACCCACCCTAACTAACTCGCCACCACCACCCTACCTATCTCCCTCATCAAAAGCGTGGTGGAACAGCCAGGTCTTACACCTCTGTTGGAAGGAGGGGAGGTCCGGGGCAATCCAGGCCTCTGCTGAGAGGGAGTTACACAGCCTTGGTGCAGCCACCAAGAACACCCTCACCATCGTCGCCCCCCAGGATACTCGGGGAACTTTGAGGATGGTGCCCCCAGCCGACTGCAGGGGCCAATCCAGAGCCTGGGGAGTGAGGCAGTCCTGCAGATAGGTATGGCCTAGGCCATTTAGGGCTTTATAGGTAAATATCAAAACCTTGAATTAGGCCCAGAAGACTATAGACAGCCAGTGCAGAGAATAGAGCATTGGTGTAATATGTTCCTGGCAACCCATCCCTGTAAGGAGGCAGGTCGCCACATTCTGCACCAGCTGCAGTCTCCAAACCATCACCATGGATAGCCCCATGTAGAGTGCATTACAATAGTCTAGTCTTGAGGTGATGAAAGCATGGATGATAGTGATAGTGGCCAGGTCGGAGTCTGAGATGTACAGCCGAAGCCTCTGCACCAGATGTAATTGGCAAAAAGCACTCCTTGCCACAACCCACACCTGGACATCCAGGCAAAGCTAGGAGTCGAGGAGCACTCCCAGACTACAAACCCGGGGAACCAGCAGATGGCGAACCCCATCAATGATGGGGGATGCCAACCCCACCGCCTTCCCTACTAACATCACCTCTGTCTTGTCAGGATTCAGCTTCAGTCGGCTGTCCCTCATCCAGTCCCCCACAGCTGCCAAACACTGGGTAAGCACAGAGACTGCCGCGTCTGGGTTGGATGAAAAAGAAAGGTAAAATTGGGTGTCAACAGCATATTGATGACATAGAACACCAAACCTCTTTACAACCTCGCCAAGTGGCTGCATATACACATTGAACAGGAAAGGGGACAGAATGGAACCTTGCAGGACTCCACAGAAGAGGTCCCAGGGCAATGAAAAATAATTCCCAAGCACCACTTGCTGAATTCTTCCAGCCAGGAAGGAGCGGAACCATTCAAGAATGATTCAGTCTATTCCAGCTTGGTCCTGTAAGCAAGTCATCAATATCTCATGATCAACAGTATCAAAAGCAGCCGACAGATCTAACAGAATCAGCAGGGTTGAATGACCCTGATCCAATACACGGCGAAGGTCGTTAACCAAAGCCACAAGCGCAGTCTCAGTGCCATAACCTGGACAAAAGCCGGACTGTGAGGGATCTAGAAAACAGATACAGTCCAGATGCCCCTGCAGCTGCTGCTGAGCCACAACCCATTCAATAACCTTCCCTAAAAAGGGAAGGTTAGAGACAGGCTGATATCTGGTGAGGGAGTCAATGTAAAGTGATGGGTTTTTTAGCAGACACCGACCACCGCCTCTTTGAGGCAGCTCGGCACCCTGTCCTCCCGAAGGGAGACATTGACTACTCCAGCCAGTAATGGCCCCAGCATCTCCTGGATGGGCACAGGTCCAGTTCACAAGAGGTGGCTCTAACCACCCCAAGAACATCCCCCGCATCAGCGGGCAACACCCACTGAAACTGATCCCAGAAAAATGGACAAGACGGGGCTTCCATAACCTCTGGTTTTCCTAGTGTAATAAGGGCAGCATCAACATAATGGTGAATACGAGCAATTTTATCCACGAAGTATTCAACAAACATGTCACAGCGGGCACTGGAAGACTCCAGTTCCAGGTGGAGGGAGGCCAGGCCGACCAGCCCCCTCACCCTATGGAAAAGCTCCACTGGACAAGACTTCATGGACACTATGAGGCCAGCAAAGAACTCTTTCAGTTCTCCTCCGCACAGCCACGACATAGGATCATAAACTGGTTCTATGATGCAAGCTGTCAGCTTCAGCATGAGAATGGTGCCACCGCCGCTCTTTTTGCTTTAGCCACCACAACTCCTCAGAAAACCAAGGAGGTCGGCTGTGCTTGAAGCTTAGGAAGCGGATGCCTAGGAGCCATTCGATCGATGGCCTCAGTCAGCAGAGTGTTCCTGAGGGCAACAAGGTCATTGATGGAACAGTCGTCAAGATCAGACGGTACCTCCCCCAGAGAATTCTGGAACTGCTTTGGTTCCATCGGTCTCCAGGGGCGAACCATCCAAACTGGTTCCACATCTCTCCGGAGGTAGACATGCACTGGGAGACAGGCCCGCAGGAGGTAATGATCCATCCATGACAAGGGCACAGCTAAAACCTCCCCCACTAACGAATCCTCCACCTCAGGGCCGGTGCAAAAAATAAGGTCCAGAGTATGTCCTCCATCATGTGTCGGGCCAGAGACTATTTGAGACAGGCCCATGGTAGCCATGAACTCATGGTCCGCCCTTCCAAAACTCACGTCCACATGAATATTGAAGCCCCCCCACCAAGTCTCACAATGGAGTGATCCACATCCTGATACCCACTCCCACCCCCCAGAGGGGGTTGCAGGTGATTAGTTACAGGTGATTAGCTGGGAACTAAGTCATGGCTGGGCTGGGAGGGAAAAGAGGTTCAAGAGGTTCAAGAGAAATTCTTTCACAGGAACTTGGAACCCTGTATCTCTCTATGGACCTCTTTCTGACAGTCTGAAAGTAGATGGACCACTGTTCCACCCCCAGCAGTGCGATGCTCCAGGTGTGGGTGGCCTGCTCTGCTTGCAGTGCTTTGGGATGTTCCACCAGAGCACCACAAGTGGAGCTGCCCCAGAGCAGGCAGCGCCTGCTCTGCCCCACCTCACCCACGGTGGCCTGTCTTTACACAGATGGACCACCTGGGGGTGGGGTGGGGTGGAGCAGTTGTTCATCTAAAGCCACCCACTGTGTAATGCAAGAGCAGAATGTGGTCTGTGGTCTGATCTGATGGTGTAGCTACCATGGCACAAGGGTGATCAGATGAGTCCAGGCCCTACACCTTGGGGCCCCTCTGCAAGTAGCCCAAGTGCTAACCTCCATTTTGTAGGGATGTTCGGATGACTGAACCGAACGGCTGAACCCAATGCCAGAATCCCCGAACAGTTCGGGCGCGTTTGGATGAGTTCAGGCGGGAAAAAACAGGGCGGAAGGACCAGGGAGGGGAGGGGCAGCTGAGGAGCAGACTTCCTGGCACCAGAGGTGGAGAGGTTTGGACTAGCAGCCAACCTGCCCAATCACCATCCCTCTTTTCCTAAGACCACAGGCTTCACAGTCTGTGATTGGCCACGGGCTAGGCTGCACAGAGCCAATGGGGCTTGTGGTAAGGCGGGCGCAGCAAGTAACAAAAGTCATTGCCCTCCCCCCTTCCATATCGTTCTGAGCTAGCCACTGATCCTGTCAGCAGGCGTTTTCAGAAGTCTCCCTCTCCCAGCAGTTTGTGTTCCTCCCAATCTATTGCCATCCTCCTCCTATTTCACCCATTTCCACACATTTACCTCCATAGTTTCATTTATTTAGATTAGATAGATTTAGGTGTTATTTTTATTTTTTACCCCTCCCTGTGTTCTTTCTCCCTACCCTCCACTGGATCCTTCCCTCCTCCCTGTATATATTCAATTACCTTCCCCTGTTTTTAGATTTATTTAGAGTAGCATTAAATTGATTTAGATTTCATTTCAGTTTTGTACCCCTCCCTGTGTTGTTTGTTGTGAGCTGTCTGTGTCCCCCGCCCCGCCCCATCCTTGTGTGGATAGATAGATAGATAGATAGATAGATAGATAGATAGATAGATAGATGAGTTAGCTTAGTGATTGAGATAGATAGAGATAGTGTGTAGTGATTCAGTTTTAATATTTTATAGTGTGTTTGTAGGACTAGGCTTTTGTAGATATTAGATAATATTCCATTTAGTTCCATAGGTTTGAGAATAGTTAATAGCAGTTAGAGTTAGTGTAGATATATATAATATTAGATTACAAATTTGAATAAATAATGCCATGTGTCCCGTTGCCCGCCTTATGGGCAGCAGACCGGCTTCTCCTGCTCCATTTCTCCCACCCAAAGAATGCACAGGAAGATTATATTCTTTGGGTGGGAGAAATGGAGCAGGAGAAGCCGGTCTGCTGCCCATAAGGCGGGCAACGGGACACATGGCAGAGGTGGCAGGGGCCGTGCCAGAGGAGTGGCATCAGGCATCAGCAGCAGCCTGAGCCCATCACCATGCCCCAAACTGCACAGGCCTGATTTTGGCAGTCAGGCTTCAGAGGCTCCCAGCAGTGGCACTAGGGGTGTGGTTCAGCTGCGCCTCCTGCCAGCGTCCTCCACTGCCATGCAGGGCACTGGAAAGCCGGCACTCCAGGAGGCTGTGACTGTCTCTGCTGTGGCTGCAGGAGCAGATGCAGGTGCTTTGGTGTTGGATGTTCCTCCAGGGCCACCAGTGTCCCTGACCCCCATTGTTGAGGTGATCCCCAGCAGTCCAGGGCTGGTGGATCCTACCCCCAGCTGCTAGAGGCAGGGCCCAATCCCTGGGCAATGGCAGCAGGCAGAGGAGCAGCAGCAGCAGCTATAGGGGGCACAGGGAGAGTGGAATCAGCATGGTTGGCAGTTGATCAGCCTCAGGGTCCCAGTACTCCCCTTCGCGGGACATCACTCAGATGGGGGACAGCGAGGCAGACACTAGTCCTCCGGAGGAGATGTCTGGTGCTGAGGTGATGGCTGTCCCTCCAAGAGCTGTGTCGCTATCATGTTCTTCCCCTCCCAGCAGCACTGTCAGTGGTTCATCACCCGGTGCGGGCCAGAAGGCAGGAGGGGGCAAAAAATCCTCCATCTGGGTGCATTTTATGTTGGTGCAGGTGGATGATCCCAGGGAGGTGCAGTACACTTTGTGCCAGAAGGTGGTAAAGCATGGGCAGGTGCTCACCAACCTTGGCACAACTGCCATGCCAGAGGAGGTGGTCAAGGCCAGCAGTATAGCTGAGTTTAAAGAGATTTGGACAAGTTTCTGGAAGATAGGTCCATTAGCAGCTATTAGCCAGTTTGGATTGGGGAACAAAACCCTTTACTGTCAGGAGCCTGGGGATGACCCACAGGGAATGGATAGCATGTTGACCTGTTGGGTGCTTCTCCCAGGCCCCCTTGATTGGCTACTGTCCGGGACAGGATGCTGGGCTCGATGGACCATTGGTCTGACCCATTATGGTGCTTCTTATGTTCTTATGAGGCACCTGAAGGCATGCCACAGTGGTGTGCTGCTAAGTGGGCAGGCAGTGGCAGTGGATGCCAGCGAGTTCCCGACTGCAGCGGCCAGTCGTCCGCCTCCATCAGCAGGCAAGCATCCTGCTCTAATAACTGCCTCTAGCAGCAGGAGTGGTATCGCTGCTAGGGTGGAGCAGCAGTAGCAGCAGCGTCAGTGCACCATGGAGGAGCTGGGGAGGGGGCAGCTGCCAATTCCATTGGCAGCTGCAGGACATGGAGGGCGGCGTGGCTTTCAGTTGAAAGCCACACACATGTTGGGGGAAATGATAGCGCTGGATGGGCAGCCCTTCTTGGTGGTCACTGACATGGAGTTTAGGCGCCTGATTGGCTTCCTGGCCCCCCAGTTTAAGCTGCCCTCGCGCACCACCCTGAGTTGGCAGGTGGTGCCAGCCCTGTACTGGGCTTTAAAGGAGCGGGTGAGGGAGCACCTGGCAAGGGCTGGGGGTGCCACCGTCCACTTCACCACAGACCTGTGGTCACGTAGGAACGTGCAGCACACCTACCTGGCAGTGATGGCGCACTGGTGGCAGGACTCAGAGGCAGCATTTAGCAGTGGCAGGAGGGGTCCCGAAGCAGGGTATAGGTGGGCCCTGCTTTAGGAAGAAGTAATGAATGGTCCCCACACCACTCGGAACATCGAGGCAACCTTGACCGCCATGGTGAGGGAGTGGGTCATGCCAGGCACGCCCTTCACCAAGGGGTGCATGGTGACGGACAATGCGGCCAACATATTGAGGGCAGTCCATGAGGGGGGCTTCACCAGCATCACTTGCACCGCACACACCCTTCACCTGGTGGTCAGGGACAGTCTGGGCTTGGGGGAGAAGGGGATTGGGGCAGGCACCCTTAGCTCCCTGATAAAACAGGGGAGGAAGCTGGCCGGTTTCTTTAGATGGAGCGTGAAGGGCAGCGACCTCCTCCGGGCAAAGCAGGCCGAGCAAGGCTCCCCAGTGCACCAGGTGGAATTCCACATTCCTGATGCTCGAGCAGCTTCTCGAGCAGAAAGCTGCCTTGCATCAGGTTCAACTGGTGACAGACAGCGGGGCACCTCCAGGGTACAATGGGGCAGAATGGGAGATCCTGGCTCACGCAGTCTTCGTGCTGAGACCATTCCTGGCCATGACGGAGACCATCAGCTCCTCCACAGCCACCATCAGTCAGGTGACCCCTCTGGTCCAGAGTCTCCTGAGGAGGCTGGAGGAGATTCTCCAGGGGTGGGATTGTGGCCCTCAGGGCAGGAAGTTGGCGGATGAGGTAGTTGCCCTGGTGCAGCAGCTGAAGGCAGGGCTGAAGGCGCGGTTTGATGAGCTCCTGCAGCGGAAGCATGCTGAACCCCAGGGTCAAGGGCAGTGTGGCACGCCAGACAGAGCTCTATGGGCACTGGAAGGGTGACCTGGTGGAGAGGGTCCAGCAGGCAGAGCGGGCTCTTGAGAGTGTGTAGCAGTAGCAGAAGCAGCAGCACCAGCAGGACACCCCTGGGGATGATGGGAATGGGAGCAGCTACCCCTTTCAGCCTGCAGGGTCTAACCATGCCCCCAGCCCTAACAGTAGCAGCACCAGCAGCAGGATGAGCAGTAGCAGCAGCACCCCTATTGCCAGCAGCAGCTCGTATGTGCAGGGCACTCTGACGAGCATGGGCTCATGCACAGCAGGGTAGGCAGCGTGACTGAGGACAGTGGTGGAGGTCTTGCCCAGGCAGTTACGTGAGGGAGTACAACAGCACCGCAGAAGCAGTGGAGAGCTACCTGGAGGAGGAGCCGTGCATCAAACCCAGCAGCAATCCCTTGGCCTATTGGGACGGCAAGACCAATGTGTGGCTGGCCCTGTCCAAAGCGGCCAAGGGTCTGTTGTCCTGCCCACCAATGAGTGTCCCCAGCGAGTGGGTGTTCTTCATGGTGGGGGACATTTGTTCGCCGCACCACCTGAGACTGGGGGCCAAGTTGGTGGAGCAGTTACTTTTTATAAAGGTGAACCTTCTGCTGCTGGGATTCCCCGAACTGCCCCTGGACATGGATTGATGGTGCAGTGGCACACGCCATCCCATGCCAGGGGCAGTCTTGGGATGGGGCTCCTTCTCAATTTGGGCTGCTGCTACTGAGGTGCTGTCCCTCTCTGCCAATGGCTGGCGCCCGCCTTGCCTCTCTCTCTCTCTGACTAGATGGCCTCGGCTGGCCTATATGACTGACCTCATGATGCAGGGTGACATTGGGAAGATGTAAGCCTGCCAGCCGGCCTCTGGATAGATGATTTTGGCCCACCTATCTGACTGGCTCTCTCTCTCTCTTGCTGCACAGTCTTCGCCAGCCTATCTGAGTGCCCTGCCAAGGTCCCAGCCTGCCTTCCATACTGCCTATATGCCCACCCGTCCAGGTAGCCAATATCAAACCCTGCCTCAGTCTGCCTTATACTCACGCCACACTGCCTGTCTTCCCACCCACCCAGATGGCCAGTATCAAACCCTGCCTCAGTCTACCTTCTGCTCATGCCACGCTGTCTGTCTGCCCAGGTGTCCAAGATCAAACCCTGCCNACCTCTGCTGTCTGTGCCACGGGTTCTGTGCCCCGGCAATCCAATGTCTGCTGCTCCTGCCAATGCTACCTCTGCTGTCTGTGCCATGGGTTCTGTGCCCCGGCAATCCAATGTCTACTGCTGCTGCCAATGCTGCCTCTGATGTCTGTGCCATGGGTTCTGTGCCCCAGAAATCCAATGTCTGCTGCTGCCGCCAATGCTGCCTCTGCTGTCTGTGCCACGGGTTCTGTGCCCTGACAATCCAATGTCTGCTGCTGCTGCCAATGCTTCCTCTGCTGTCTGTGCCATGGGTTCTGCTACCGGGAAATTCAATGTCTGCTGCTGCTGCTGCCAATACTGCCTCTGCTGTCTGTGCCATGGGTTCTGTGCCCTGGCAACCCAATGTCCGCTTCTGCTGCCTCTGCTGTGCCACGGGTACTGTGCCCTGGCAATCCAATGTCTGCTACTGGGTAGCCATGTGATACACCACCAGGTAAGGCTTGACCAATTGGCAGAATAGCTTGTTGAGATCCAGAGAGTAGGATTTTATTTATTTATTTACTATGCAAACCTGCAATGCCCGGTCAAGTAGGGGTGCCAGCCACTGAGCCCTGGCCGGGCCTCTGCCACTGCTCTGTCAATGCCAGCCAGCCTGCAATGCCCAACTGACCAGGGGTGCCAGCCACCGAGCTCTGACCTGGCCTCTGCTGCTGCTCTGCTGATGCCAGACAGCCTGCAATGCCTGGCCAAGCAGGGGTGCCAGCCACTCCAGCTCCAGTACCCACTGTCAGGGTTTTTGGGCCGTCGTTCCAGGCAGGGAGGGCTTTCACTTCACTTTATTGTCTGCAAGTTTCCCACATCGAGTCCAGCCAGCCTGCAATGCCCAGCCAAGTAGGAGTGCCAGCCACTCCAGTCCCAGGACACACCATCAGGGTTCTGAGGCTGTCATTCCACTCACAGGGAGCTGTCATTCCACTGCATCAAGAAGCAGCCAGCCACTCCAGCCCTAGGGCCCATAGTCAAGATTCTGGGGCCTACGTTCCAGGCCTGGAGAGCTGGCATCCCACTTAGTTGTCTGCAACTGCCCTACTGATGCCTGTAAGTCTGCAACACCCAGCTGAGTAGGGGTGCCAGCCAAGCCCTGACTGGGCCTCTGCTGCTGCTCCGCCAATGCCTGTCAGCCTGCAATGCCTGACCAAGTATGGATGCCAGTCACCGAGCCCTGACCGGGCCTCTGATGCTGCTCCTGGCACTCAGTGGGCAGGGGACATGGCCTCAGCAGAACTAGCCAGGAGCCCTGGGGAGCCTGGGTTCCCCAGGGCTCACACCGGGTGGGGACATGTCAGTTGCAAAGGTCATCCCAGTGTACTTCCCCCTCCCCCATGGTCCATGGCAGAGGGAGTGCATGGTGGCTTGCTGCTGGGGTACCCATGCTGGGAGCTGCCCGATTGAATTCCTCCCCAAACGCTGTATCTGAGTGGGTGCTTTGCAGCAGTGCCACTCGGCATTGCCACTCATCATTGCCAGTCTGCAATGCCCAACCGAGTAGGGGTGTCAGCCACCAAGCCCTGGCCGAGCCTCTGTCGCTGCTCCACTGATGCCAACCTGCAATGCCCGGGCAAGTAGGGGTGCTGGCCACCAAGCTCTGGCCAGGCCTCTGACACCGCTCCACCAATGCCAGCCTGCAATGCTCTTCCCCCATGGGTGACAGCCACCAAGACCCAAGCCTTCCCAGCCTATACTGCTGCTGCTGCTGCTGCTGCTGCTGCTGCCGTCACCGCCACCACCGCTGGATCTCAGACAGACAGCCCTGGAACCACAGCCACCCCCAGGGGCCAAGCGCCGAGCCTGCCTGCCCGGGCAACCCAGGGTGCCAAGCACCAAGTGCCAAGCCTTCCTGGTCTCTGCTGCTGCTGTTGGATGTCAGATGGCCTGCCAGCCCTGGCGCCACTGGCACCCCCAAGTGCTGAGTCTGTGCTGAGCCTGCCTGCCCGGGAAACCCGGGGTGCCAAGTGCCAAGCCTTCCCAGTTTTTTCTGCTGCTGCTGCCACCGCTGGGTCTCTGACGGCCAGCCCTGGCACCATGGGCACCCCAGGGGCAAGTTCTGAGCCTGCCTTCCTGGGAAACCTGGGGTGCCAAGCACCAAGCCTTCCCGGTCTCTGCTGCTGCTGCTTCTGGGTCTCTGATGGCCAGCCCTGGTGCAACGGGCACCTCCAGGGATCAAGACCCAAGCCTGCCTGCCCGGGCAACCCGGGGTGCCAAGCGCTAAGCCTTCCTGGTCTCTGACATCCTGCCATGCCACCACGGGCACCCCTGGGGGTCCCTGGTGCTCTTCAAGTCTCCAAGCAGCACCAAACTCCACCAAAAGTTTAGGGGGTCTGAACTCCGCCGGACCGAACCCATGAACCTGAACTAAGTTTTTAGTCTGAACGGCTGAACATCCGAACTCTGTCCTGTTCTCACATCCCTACTGTTTTGTAGACACCATCCTCCTGCCCTTAGGAGGCCCATAATTGGGATCTGATCCCAGCCCCCCACCTCACCCCAACCATGCAACATCCCTGGTCTGACCTACAAAACATGGTGTCATTAGAACCATTCATAAAGGTCTCCATGGTGACCATGGTTAAGTAATCATTACATCTCAGCTAGTGGGGAAATTGCCACAATACTACTTTGATTTACATTGTTTGTCTGAACATTACCAAGGTGGAGTAGTTAGTTTGATTTACACTGTAAACAGGGCAGTCTGCTCCTGACCACCGAGGAGAACGCATCTCCTGAGGCTGCCAGAGAGATCCTGGAAGGAAGAAGACTAGAAGCCTGGCAAGCGGGAACAAGTGTCATACCTTAAGCTGAGAGCAAAACAGGAGAAGGCACTGCTAAGAGAGGCTGGGAGGAAAAGTCTTCTCTGTAGGCCCCAGCTAAGCAGGACCAAGGAAGGAATCTGCCACAAGAAGGAGGTACCCAAGGCCTGTGACCTGGCCAAGTACTACACACGCCCACAAGGATCAGAGCAATCGTCGATTTGGGTTCTGCAATGGGGCGGGGCCAAGCTGTGCCAGTTCCGTCTTGGCGCTCAGATTTTCTCCAGGAGGCACCCGGCACGGGGTGAAGATGTGGGAGCGGGGCAGCCTGCCACCTTTCTGCGCTGTTCTCCCTCCCTAGCAAGACGTTTGCCAACCCAGGGAGTTAAAGTATTCATCTTTTTGCACAAGCCTTTGAGCTGTCGGAGTATTTTGTTTATTCCCCCTCTCCCCTTTTGGGGTTGTGGACCTGCCCAGGGAGCTGGGGGCTTCACCCTAGAAAATTTCCAGGAATTTGGTCGCTACGTAGCAATGGGTGGGAGAAGAGCCATTAAGAGGCCCACTCGCCAGGTGGAAGCGCTATCAGCAGCCCAGCCTCAAGTATTGCAACAGTGCCTGGACAGGTATTATTTGCTCCGTTCACACAACCAGGGTTCCAATGAGGGCTCGCAGACTTTGCCTATTGAACTGGCCACGACACGGGGACCTAATGTTTCGCCAAGTTTTGATGAGACTCATTTGAAGACAGGCCATTGTGACCCGGAGCTGTGTTGTTTGGACCCCTTATTTATGCATGACTCTGTTTATCTGCCATATCTAGCCTTGATCTTATACCCCCAGCGGATTGTCTGCGTCTCGAACAAATTGAGAAGCAATGTGTCATGATGGGAGAGTTATTCAACCAACTGCTGAGTAAAATCAGCGATTTGGTTATTTTGGTTCAGGGGCAGCAGGGTTTGTTAACAACGGTACTGCAATGTTTGATTAATAGAGAAAGCGAGGGGCTTGGGGAATTTCCAACAGACATGGCGTTTCGGATCCCAACAATCCCCAGGTGGCACCCTTGGTAGCGTCGCCTCAGCTGGGTAGCCCTGGCCACTAAAAAGTTGCGTCCTTGGCCACAGATTCGTAGGGGTGTGGGTCCTTGTCGAACTACATTAGTCCCTGTAGTGGGGGCGGTGGCCTTTAGGATTTATCCATTGCCTGATGGCCACCTCCCCTCTTGGAACACCAGGTACGCTGTTGCTCATCATTTGGAGACAATACTGGGTTGGGTGCCACCTGGGGTAATTGACTCAGTGCAGGCTCTGCCCTCATATGGGTATATGCACAGATTAATCGTCCACTTTAGTAGTCCTCCCTTTTCCTTTAGGGTATTGGAACAGGCCCATCTATTAGCTACTTGGGGAGTTTATGTGGGGGAGGTACTTAAAGACCTAGAGATCCAACCCCTCTTCCCTAGGCTAATGAGACCTCAGGGGGGAGCTCAGCACCTGGACACTAGGTGTTCTGAAGGTCAGGCTGCTGGAGCAGTAGGGGGGAATGGTGCTCAAGCCCCTAAAGGAAGTTTGGAGTTCATCAATACAAGGTTACAAAATCTCGCTGAAGGTAGGCCCTTGGAGGGGGTTATGGAGGGAATTCAGTCATTGGTGCCTCTAGAGGAAACATTAGGTGCCTCGACTAAGGATAGGCCCGTGTGTGAGCCTGTGGGACTTGAGGTTCCTCGAGAATTGCCAGTGGAAAGGCAGTCAGTCATCTTCAAAACCCTCTATCCAGCTACCCCTTTTAGGGCCAGTCTTTAATGTGGGTATAGCTCAAGCCACTGGTTTTTCAGTGCTGAGTCAGCAGCTAGTGGGCTCTCTTTTACCTTTGTGCCCTGAGGAAATAGAGGGGTTGGATCCGTCTAGTGGTGACCATGATAGGATTCCCCAGGAAGATTCATGACAATCTGCCCCTTTGCCTCTGGGCCTTTTAAAGTTGTGTTCATGGAATGTAGTGGGTTGGGCTAGACATGTAGAAGATGAGCATTTTCTTGCTTATCTTAAAGAACATCATGTCATTTTGATTCAAGAAACTTGGGCTAAGGAACCGTTGGATCTGGAGGGGTATAGGGTTTATCATTCCCCCGCAATACATTATAGTGCTATTATTATTATTATTATTATTAACAAACATTTATATAGCGCCAGCAGTGTACATGGCACTTTACAAAGTAATAAAATAGACACGGTCCCTGCCCCTAGGGNGAAGGGCCTGTGGGGGATTGGCCTGTTTTATTTCTCAGGAGGTGGAATTTGAGGATTTTTCAGTGATTTTCTCTCTACAGTTGGCTGTGGGTTTTGCTGCTAAAGTGGAGGAATACATCTTAATCTGCTTCACAGTTTATATACCCCCAAGAAATTCGGGAACTTATAGGGAGAATTTATGGGATAGGTTGGAGGATTTCATGAGGACTCTTAGCTCCAGTTACCCAGGGGGGTTATTTGTTATCACCAGGAACATTAATGCTGGATTGGGCCCTGACGATAATGCGCTGCTACCATATTGTGATCTGGCTTCAGATATTCTGCTGGAGGTACTGGATTCTAGAAGATCCAAGGATGGGCATATAAATGTCTTTGGACCTAAGCTGGCTAACCTGATAATAGGTTTTAATCTGCATATTCTTAATGGGTCAGGTTTCAGCAACCTGCAGGGGGAGTTAGTTCACTTTTGTGGGAGCTGGGGGGGTCCAGTGTAGTGGACTATATTCTGGTCTCCTCAGCAATTCTTCCCTTAATTACAGATTTCTCAGTCGGGACCGAATTAATGGGGGACCATCTTACCCTAACTTTGAAGCTTGTTTGGTCTGGCCCAGCTCAAGGAGATGGCAGATTATGGGAAGCTGAGGACCAGCAATTGGATAGACTGAGGGTGCTGAAATGGGATGACTCCTTAGTTGAGTCACTTGCTGATTTAATAATACAACCCTCTATCTGCCACTTGAAGAGCCAATTGATGCACTCTATTAATGATAAGGAGACTGTTGCTTCCTTTGATTTACTTATATCAGCTCTGAGACAGCATATACAGGCTTTAGATATATAAAGCCCTACACCGTCTGGGCCCCTCATACCTCAGGGACCACCTCGCCCTCCCCGCTCCAGGGCAGCTCCTTCGGTCTGCCGGGGGTGCCTTCTTGGGGGTCCCCCATGTTAAGCGGGGGGCCACAATGGAGAGGGCATTCTCGGTGGCCGTGCCGCACCTTTGGAACTCCCTTCCGGAGGAAGCTCGCCTGGCCCCTAGCCTGTTGATATTCTGGCAAAGTTGCAAAACCTGGCTGTCCAATGTCATGTCAAGTCCAATGTCATGGTCTTTCAGCCAGGAAGAAAAGTTATTCCTGGAATATTGAGGGGCACTTGTTACAATAGGTATCTACGTTTCTTTGTCTTGGACTCCTCTTCCATAGGACCGGTACATGGAAGGGACATGTAGAAAGAGCTATTGTTGTGACTCGCGGGACTTCCCAGGCCATTTATAGGCTCTTTGTGAGTCAGGAAAGAGCAAACATTCGCCTTCCAGTCCAGGTTTTCAATATGAAGGTCAGGGCTCAGCTCCTGTATGGCGCTGAGCTCTGGGCCCCATTTTTTGCTCATAAGATGGTTGGGGTACAAGCGAGGTTTCTGATGGGCATTTTGGGGAATCCCAAAAGTACCCCACATGCAGCAGCCAGAGTAGAACTGGGCCAGATTAGCTGGCAGCAGGTTGCAATGGACTTATCTCTGAACTTCTGGACTAAATTGTTTTCTGGTCATTGTTCAGATTTGCTGAGGGAGGTGTATCGCGATTCCTTTGTCAGTCCTTGAATGATGAGAGTAGAGGCTTTTCTTTTGGAGTTGGGGATCGCCAAGGAATATTTATCCCACAAGCCAGTGGGTACTGTTAGGAAAGAAATTCAGATGAGGACAAGCGATATTGGAAGGCAGGTAGAGATAGGGAATATCAATACCTCAGCCCATATGCGAGCATATCTCGATTGGGTGCCGGATTTGGGACAAATGGCACACTATCTATCCTTTCCCATCTCACAGAAGGTTAAGGTTCTAATGTTTTGGGCACAAGTGAACTCTTTTCCTGCTAGGGTGTTTGAGGGCCGGCTTTGGGGGATTCCCTTTCTCGAAAGGTTGTGTCCCTTCGATTATGCTGCAGTCGAGACTGTGGAGCACATTCTCCTCTTTTGTCATTTGTATGATGGCCCTAGAGATCGGTTTATTGCCCCTCATATTAATACATTTCCTGTCAGGTCAGCTGATATTCTCCTGAGGCTACTTATAAATAGCTCAGATCTCCAGGTTAATAGAGATGTTGCTTCATTTCTACTTCAGGCGGTGCATATTAGGACAAACTTTCTGGAATTTAAACCCATTAATGATAATCTGTAGTGGAAGACTCTGATTGAGTAAGTTTAGTTGGGGCCTGTTTGGCCCCTTAGATGGGGTAAGCATGTTGACTATTGTACCTTGATTGTTACAGATCCCAGAGCGCTAACTTGGGTGGGACACATAAAGTTTGAAGACTATTGTGATAATTGATATCATTTGACATTTTGGTTATTATTATTCCTTGTGTAACTGCCCGTTTTGGGAGATTTATTAAGTGTGACCATTTCTCTCCGACAAAATGGGTGATAAGAAAGGATAATATCCTGTTTTAGATTGTCTTAGGTGTCCTTATGTTATTGCAATGATCCTACAGTTGAGGTTGAAGCCACTGTTAGGATTAATATTTTATTGAATTATATGTATTTGTATTACTAGGCATTATTATGTACAATATTCCATGAATGATTGTATTTTAATTGAGGTTTTATCTGTTTGTATGTTTGTTCGTACTTAAATGCAATGGTCTATGGCCATGCATGATAATAAACAATACAATACACTGTAAACAGTGGTTTTCACGTTTCTCTGAATGCTACAGGAAAGTAGTTACTCTACTTTAATTAAATCAGAGTAGTTATTTCAGTTTACCTCTGTTCATCAGCACATAGCCCTGTTTCTTTCTTGGACCTCTGATCAAGTGTGTAGGGCTGTTGTGTGTTGAAGAGCAAGGAAGAACCATAACACTTTGGCTGTAATCTGCAATGGTGGTACGCTGGAGAAAATGGTTTGTGAACTGCAGCTAGTATTACAATGAGAGCAATTCCAAATAACATTCCCAGTCCCTCCTCCTCTCATAGGTTACATTGGGCGAGCTACATAAGAAACCTCTTCTAGCAAAGCTATTTCATTTTGCTGTACTCAGAAGTTTTTTTTTCATTTGCAAAATTATGCATTTCTATCACCTGGGATTTGGCTCTGCCATAGTCTCTCTACATCCAAGTTCAGTCAGCTAGTGGTAGTACCCTAGTGATTTATATGCACAGGCTTTGTAATGCTGCTTAGTGGCAGTTCTAATTATAGTAGAAGCAGTAGATTTAAAATAAATAAAAAGACTTATTTTTTCACTCAGCATACCATCAATGTGTGTGTAACACATTGGCAAAGAATCTTGTGGAGGACAGTAGCATAAATGACTGACTCCAGTCAGTTTATAAACTCAGACCTGGACACTCCTGGGATTGGGAAACTGCTAAAGTCTGTCAAGATGGGAGGTGAAAAGAGTGAGCTTTAACAAGGACTGGAGCTTAGTTAAGAGGGATAGCTAAGCTTCAGGCCTGGTCACGCAAGCAGCAGTAGAAGAAGCTGCCTCTGTTCTCCACTAGCTTGTAATATTGTGTCAGCTCCCCTTCTTTCATATAGCTGGTGGGGGGAACTATGTGATTTTTTTTTTCTGGGCCAGACTTCCCATTAACGTAACCACTGGCTGGCAGAGAACAAGCTGGGGGGGCTGGTGGACATCTGTTTACAACAACTACCCAGAATCCTTCACAGGAACTTGGCCAGCTCTCTGTCTGGTGAAGGAAAATTAATTACACGGTGGGACTGGGAGTGTGACTTAGTTACACACATCAAGGGCCCTCTTTCCTTAGAAACAAATCCCCACATTAACACAGCACTGTATGAGTTCCACTGTATACAACAAGAGTATACAGCATTGGGTGTTTTCAGACGTTACGGGCAGGCGGTTCACCACAGTGGATCCCCAGTGGGGGTGAACAAAACAACAATTCCCCGGGGCGAATAAAAGCCCCAAACAGACGTGACGGGACCAGGACCATGACCGGGAATTGGGCTGACAGATCACGGATCAGGGCAGCGCAAGAGACAAGACGCCGATCCCCAGCCGTGGTCAAAACCCCCAGAAGCCACCGGGCAGGGACGGGACCCAGACATGGCCTCCTGAGGGCAAACGAAGCCAAAAGGCACACAAGGGAACGCCCACACAAGGGAAACGATAAGGGAGGGGGGAAGAGGGAGTAGAGACTGACAGGTACCACACACAGCAGGCACACAGGCAGCGGAGCCACAGCGGAACACACAGCACGACCACACGCCCGGGCACACACACACACACACACACACACGCACACACACACACACACACACACACATGCACGCACACAAGGGAAAGGTCGGGAAGGGGGGCAGGGGTGTCCAGAAAAAACACAAGGAACAACGGGAGCAGGGGGGGACATGGAAGAGGGGGGGCACCGCAAAGGGGCAGGTCAGGACACAGGTAGCAGCAACCCCCACCCCC
>QEPC01008898.1:125459-151179 GCA_003113815.1 Sphenodon punctatus
GCTGGAGGAAACCAGAAAGTTGTCAGAAGCCTAGCTTGCTGAACAAGCAAGAACCAGGGAGGTACTGCAGCAGGAGGGGGGAAAGGACCGGGCAATAATTACTGCCATCCTCACCCGCTCCCACACCAAGCACCTGGGACAGGTACCAGGCTGGCAACCTCCTCCGCGAGCAGCTCCTGGAGAGGGAGAGGGCCCATGTCATGCTGGAACAAACTGCCGAAAGGACCTTCAGTTGCATAGATGCTACGCTGGAGGCCCTGAGGTGGCAACCCCAGCATGATATGGACCCAAAGCTGTGGTAGGAGGGCCAGCAGTCCTAGAACAGCAAGGCACCCTCCAACAGGTGCAGGTGCCCCCTCTCCAGGTCTTCTGCCAACCCTGGTTTCCCCATCAGGTGCCCTACCCTTGCCTTGCCCACAGGGGCGCCCTCTTCCCCATGGGCGCTATACAAGACCAAGGGCCTCCCCATGGATGGGTTCCTCCCCTCCCAGTTCCCCTCGAACAGCCCTCAACACCACACCACCCGGGCCACGATGCCACCAACAATAACACTGCACTCCTCGCAACCTCACTGCCAGGCCTGGATGCCCCACAGGAGCAGGTAAGAGCCTGTGCGGTGAACTATCGTTAACAGGGGAGGGAGCTGACTGTGACTCCAAGGCCATGGCCAAAGGGAGGGTTTGTAAGGGAGCACAGCATGTTGTGAGGGACACAGGTCGGCCATGCGCTGGGCTACCAGCGAGCACACACGAGTAAGGGGGACAGCTAAGCACACTGCTATGTAACCCTCTCACGGGTAGCAGAAGCCCTTCTGTCCATCGAGCGGCCAGTGGAGGTTGAAGACCCAGGGCCCACCAGCTGGTGTACAAGGAGAGCTGCAGCTGAGACAGGCCACAGAGAGCAGAATCCCAGTGGTGCGGCAAGAAAGGGAGCGGGAGAACCTGGGAAAAATAAACCCAACCCCTGTAAATATTCCCCAATAAACGTTGCTGAGCACTACATACCATGTGACCGCTTTGTCATTACAGGGGGGCAACCGAGGGGGGGGGAAGAGACATACGCATGTTGTAGGGTTGGCCCTTCCTGGTGCTGCACCCAAATGCTGCGTGCCTGGAAAAGAGCTGCTATGCTACAAAGGGAACCCTTGTGGCAACACACTGTAGGATCTGAAATGGTCCCAGAGGCCATGGTGGTGGGTACAGCGTGAGCAAGGTGCCTTGCCATTGACAGTCACCGCACTGTATGACAAGTGGTATAGAGCGAGGAGGGAAACGTCGCTTGCAAGGGTGGTACAATAGTTTTATTGTGCACAAGTCAACCAAGCAACGGCATTGCAGTGTGTGTGTGTGTGTGTGTGTGTGTGTGTGTGTTGGAATGCAAGGACTGTGAAATCATTGCATTGATTAGTCCAATGCAGAGTTTACAAAGGAGTGTGAGTAGCTAATCATTAATAAGCAGGCAGGAAGCATACTTAAGTTTAAGTAGCTTTATTAAGAAATACATGTAGGATAGGAAAGGTCTACATCTATACTAAGTCCTAAGACTAGGTGTGTTCAGGAGGGAAGTAGGAGAAGCTCTCTGAATATCTCTCAGACACAAAGAGATAAGAAACATCCTGAGGAGAGGAGACTAACCAATCAGGTCCTAGCAGGAGTAGAACAAAGTGGATGGGGGAGGGGTTCCCTGATCTGACTGTCTCTACTCCTGCTGTTTCTAGCAAACAAGCAGGATAAGGTGCTTAGGGGAGATGTAACTAAGGAATGTATTTCCAACACCCCTTCTCATCGTCCCGTGCACCGAATCACTTATGTGCACTGCTGACAATTCCCAATGCTTCTCGTAGCCTCTGGAAATTGTCTCTGGGTAGCGGTTTGGTCAGCACATCCGCTATCATTTCCTCTGTAGGACAATAAATCAGTTCAACAAGTCCTTCTTCTTGCGCTTCTCTCACATAGTGACGCTTGGTGTTGATGTGCTTCGACCTTGGCTTTATCCTTTCCATTTTCGTAAGCTGAATGCAGCTTTGATTGTCCTCATACATCTCAGTTGGCTTTGGTTCGTCTATTCCAAAGTCCTTTAGTAGTCTGTGTAGCCATACTACCTCTTGACATGCTTGAGTGGCTGAAATAAATTCTGCTTCTGTGGATGAAAGGGCAATTAATGACTGCTTCTGGCTAGTCCAACTGATTGCTCCGCCTCCATACAGAAATACATTTCCACTCACAGATTTGCAGTCAGTCTTGTCTCCGGCCCAGTCCGCATCCATATATCCCATCAATCTGGGGTTCTCGCTTGCTGGTAGTTTTAAGTTTAAATGCATTGTGCCCTTCAGGTACCGTGCTATTCTCTTGACTGCTATCCAGTCCCTTTGGGTTGGTGCACTTACTTTTCTGCTTAGTATTCCTACAGCAGCGGCAATGTCTGGCCTTGTGACGGTGGCTACATACAACATTTTGCCAATTGCAGTTCTGTACTGGTTGTCCTGTGGTAGGGGCTCGTCGTTGCCTTCCTGGCTTAGGAAATTTGTTTCCATAGGTGTCCCCACTTCATTAGCCTCTGTCATGCCTAGGCATTCTAAAATGTCCTTTATCTTTTGTTTTTGATTGAGAAGGAAACTTCCATCTTTTTCTCGTTCTATTTGTATTCCAAGATAGTAAGTGATACCTCCCAAGTCTTTCACCTCTATTTCTTTGTTCAGATTCCTGACGATTTCATCACAATCTCGTTTGTTTTCATGGCATACAATCAGATCATCCACATAAGTTAGAATGTATGTCCTCCTTTTATTTCTGAACCTTGAGTATAGGCAGGGGTCAGCTTCTCCCTGTATGAACCCCTCCTTAAGGAGCAATTGATTCAATTTTTCGTTCCAGGCTTTCGCTGCTTGCTTTAAACCATAGATACTCTTTTGAAGTTTGCACACAAGTTCCTCCTTCCCAGGTTCTTTAAATCCCGGCGGCTGCTGCATGTAGATATCCTCTTTGATATCACCATGTAGGAATGCAGTCTTCACGTCTAAGTGCTGCACTTCCATTTTTCTTGCAGCTGCTATACTGAGGAGTGTTCTTATTGTGGTGTGCCTTACTACTGGAGCAAAGGTTTCGTCGTAGTCTTCGCCGTATTTTTGGGAATATCCCTTGGCCACTAATCTCGCTTTGTGGCGCGTGATTTCCCCTTCTGCATTATGCTTGGTCTTGAAGACCCATTTGCATCCAATGGCCTTTTTGTTTTCAGGTAGCTTTGTGAGTGTCCATGTTTTATTTTCATTAAGAGACTCAATTTCTTCCTTGGCAGCATCTCTCCATTTGCGCGCCTCACTGGTTTGCATTTTTTGAATGTCTTGCCATGTTGAGGGCTCCTGTGGTTCCTCCACTTTTGCCGCGTAGGAGAATCTCGCTGCTGGCACTCCTTTGTTGTGTCTTTCAGAACGTCTCACTTCTGGTTCTGGTTCTGCTTCAGCTTCAGTTTCAGTATCAGCATCAGTGTTATCTTCTGGTTCCAGTTCTGGTTCTGCTTCAGTTTCAGTATCAGCATCAGTGTTGGTGTCAGTGCCCCCTTCTGGTTCAGGTTGATTGAACATGGTCAAATCAAATGAAACTTCAGCTTCCTCTTTTATCTGCAGTTCTGCAGTCTTTTTCTGTCTTGATGAACTTGGCCTCATTAGGTCTGGCATTTGATCAGTGCTTCCCTTTTCATTTTCATCAAAATAGACCACACTGCTTATCTTCACATTTCCAGTGTCAGTGTCCATTACTCTGTATCCCTTGCATCCTTGTGCATAGCCAACAAGTATCCCTTCTTCACATCTGGTGTTAAGTTTGGTCCTTTTGGCCTTTGGGATATAAGCATAGGCTTTAGAGCCAAACACTCTAATGTGCCCCACACTGGGCTTGTTCCCATGCCATAGTTCATAAGGTGTTGCTTTTGCACCTTTGGTTGGGAGCCTGTTCTGCAGGTATGTGGCAGTCATTACTGCTTCCCCCCAGTATTTGTTTGGCAGATTCGCATCCAAAAGCATACATCTCGCCATCTCTATGAGAGAGCGATTTTTTCTTTCTGCTACTCCATTTTGTTCTGGTGTATGCGGGATGGTTGTCTGGTGTTCAATTCCTTTTTGCTTCAAAAATTCTTTCATCTGTTTTGAAACATATTCACCTCCATTATCTGACCTTAGGATCTGAGGTGATCTTCCAAACTTATTGCTGGCTCTTGCAACATATTCCTTAAATTTCTCCAGCACCTGACTTTTCTCTTTAATCAAGTAAGTGAACGTGAACTTGGAAAAATCATCTATGAAAGTCAATGCATACTGGTTTCCTGCAATTGTTTTTGTCTTCATAGGACCACAGATATCACTATGAATGAGCTGTAGGGGGTGCTGTGTGGCTTCCTCCTTGCTCTGATGAAAGGAGGGCCTAGTTCCCTTTCCTTTTACACAGCAAACACATCTCTCATCTTTAGTTGCACATGAGTTCATTTTAAAATGTTTAACTAGGTCTGGAAGTGCATGCAACACATCTGCATTTCTATGGCCCATCCTTCTGTGCCATTTGCTTTCACAGTTCTTATGTCTGCAATCTTTTGCAGCATTTGCATACTGATCCTGTTGCAAGCAATCTACCTTGAATAGGCCATTTGAATCCAGCATTCCTCGCATAAAAAGCTCCTTTTCCTTTGAAATTCTGCAATATTTCCCTTCAAAATGCACTGCAAAACCTTTCTGTACAGCATACTTGACACTTATAAAATTATGATCCAATTCTGGGACATTTCTTCAATGGAAATTTTCACTTGCTTTTCACCTCCCAGATGTCATAGAAGTTCAGCCCTTCCTTTTCCTTGGCAATAAACTTTCTCTTCATTAGCCAATCGTATAGGAGTTCTCTAGGTCCTATCTAAATCAATAAATCTGTCTTTGTCCTTTATCAGATTGTTAGGATGGGGGAGTGGGAATGGGAAATGGGGCCTGGCAGAACAGCTTACTACTACCCATGACACTAGCCCGGTCTCCAGTGGGGGCAAGCTCCATCTTAGGAGGAAAACACCCCTCAGGTTGTTATAGGGCCCAAACCTCTCCAGGAGAGACGCGGTCTATATCATCATTGTGGGGGAGACAGCGAGGCCCTGAGCAATACCCCCACTTGAGCACTCCAGCTGTAATCACAGCACCTAACCCCCACCACACCCTCCAAGGACAACACACACACTGACTGGGGAAATATGGGGGCCAGGGACAGCAAGGACGTGCTGGGAGGTGAGGAATGGAGGGGAAGAATACCAAGGGTTACTGGGGAGGAACGGGAGGGGGTCAAACGCCAGACGGGGAAGGGGGAACTGTGCCCACCATGCCCTTTAACGCCCCCTCACCCGCTCCCACCTTCGTTCCCACTAAATTTACCACACTCTTACTCATGCACTCAACTCACTCGTACACCACCTCTCACACCCACACTCTTCCTTCGCTCTGCTTCACTCCACAAGAACAATGCTGGGGACCAGTCTCACAGGGATGCTGATCACTGGCACCGCCCATGAGACACTGACTCTCCTTAAATGCTGCGGCTGCCTCCGCCCTCTGTCGCAGATGCTCTGCGTGCTGCCGCGCTTCTGCATGCCCTGCCTCTCTGCCCCTAGCTGTGTTGTGTGCTGGCGGCGTTCCCTGCGTTGGTTGGGAATGCCCCAGCGCTACTGTCTCTATCTGCTGTGTCCCTTGCCCTTCCCTGCTGGGGAGCCTGCAGTGCCTCCGACTGCCCCACCAGCGCTTACAGCAATGCCTGATCCTGACACAGATTTTTAGTTGCTCCAGAATCAATAAAGAAATCATGTGATGCAGGCTCATTTTCTTGTCCTTCCATGCTTTCAAGCTGAGAGGTTCTTTCCTCAATCAAGCTAAAAGTTAACTCATTGTCTGCCTTTTTCTTAGGCATGCTGCCTTTGTTCCTTGCAGAGAAGCTGGGAACTTGCTTAACTGGTTTTTCTGCAGTTTCTTGCTTTGTGCATTGATATGCAAGATGCGTAGTTTCCCCACAAGTGAAGCAACGCTTTACTCTTGCAGATCATTGCAATTTTGCAAAAGGCTTCTTATTTTCAGCAGTCTTGCAAGCAAACTCTGAGGGGATGTCTGGCTGTGCATTAGTTTGAGCCATATTAAATTTCTCAAGTATCTGAATAACAACATCCAAAGTTAGGTTATCCTGCATTTCTATTATCTGACAGACTGTTTGAAAAGTTAGCGGTAAAGAGTTCAGCAGAAATGCCACTATCAATTCATCTGGTAATTTCAGCTTTTGATTTTCCAGGCTCCTGGGTGTGGTGCTGGGGAGAGCGGGCTTGAGCTGACCGGGAGCCGCTGCCTATTGGTGCTTGTTGGGCACTTAAAGGAACTGAAGGCACCTGGGTGCAATGCTGGTGCCAGGGCTCTCTGGTCCTAGAAGTGGAGGGTGAGTTGGGTTGTGCTGGTATGAAAAAAGATAAGCGTTCCAGGGCGGAGGCAGCTATCCATTCTTCTCCATCTGACAAAATACTGAAAGAGACAGATGGAAAGCTTTATGGTCAACACCTGTACTGACCAACCTTCTGGTGGTCTTTGTGCCCCTCCAGACTTCCCAGTAAGTAACTGTTTTTCAGCCTTATCTTCACCTGTTTTGCCAGAGGGTGGTTGACCCCAGGATTTACTAACCCTGGTCTCCCTGAAGAGTTCCTCCGATATAGGCTTGTGGACTCCTATGGTTGGATATTGTTTGGGAGTTGAGGAGGAAGCAGGTCTAACTGACTTTCTCTCAAACCATGTTGCTCTCACTACCGAGACTTTGAAATTTATGTTCACTCAGTTGGATCAGCTGAATGAGAAGTTGGAAATGTTGAATTTATTTTTATGCCAGGGCAATTGGCAGGGAGGGGACTTAAGGCGCTTGGATGTTACCCAGATGGAAGTACTCTATCCTCCTGCCAACCAAGGCCCTATGATGGGGGGGTGATGGGGAAGCCCTGTGGTAGCTCGGGGCAACCCATGCCAGGATCTATAGTTTCCAACCTCGCTGGTCCCCATCCTCCTCAGTCAGAGTGCTGCAGTCCAGCTCATTATAAGAAAATATCTTCGCATAGGGTCTCCCCAAGTGAATTAGTTTTCACCATCTGCCCGAAGGCCAATGGCCATTTGCCTAGGTGGAGCACGCCATTAGATGTTGCAGAACATCTGTGACTGCTGTTGCATAAACCTATCACTAGCCAGAATATCTCGGTAATTGTCACCATCTCTAGTCAAAGGGACCGCCACATGTTAAAAGTTCTGTTTAATCCCCAATCTTGGGTCCCTTTTATTCTGGAAAATTCTGAGTTATTAAGGACTAAAGCAATTTATATATCAAGAGTGGCCCAGGGCGATCCTGATTGCTTTCATATGGTTGATGTTGGTCTCCAACCTCGAGGGAGAGGCATTGCCCCATCAAATACTGGGTCTCAGGAGCCTTGGTTCCCCGGTCCCGCTGATGTGATTCCCTCTGTTGGGAGGAGTGCCCCTCTGGGCCTTCCCCCCCACCCTGGTGGATGGTAGGGGTTTGGAAGGAAGGATCCTGGTCTCTGGGCCATGTGGGGCAGTCCCAACTCCTTCCGGACCACGGGGGTTTCACCCTGCTGGTTCAGCTTCTTTATCTTGTACTCAGGTTGGTGGCCCTAATCCTATCCCCTTATCACACACACACCCCGTGATCAATGGCAGCCTGGGGGGTGGGAGTATAGAAATTGAACATTTGCTAGTTGGGCCAACCATTGGAATGGAACTTAGATCAGTGGCCCCTTGCTCTGGTTCCACACAAGCTGTTTTTCAGGTGGGCCATAGGGGATTCTTGGATAAATTTGGGTCCCTTTCCAGAAAATTAGGGGATTTTAGATCCCGTAGAATGCTATTGTGCTCTTCCTCTAGGTTGGCTGGGGGTTGGGTTTCTGGATTGGTGGCCAAGGATAGTGGCCCCTCTCTTTGGCTACCCACCTGTTCTTCTGTAGTTGAGTTGGTAGGGGGTATTGGGACAGGGAGTAACCAGGAACCTCAGGCCTTAATTCGCTGTTGTGAGCCTACCTTGCTGATTCACCCCTCCCCCCCGCAGGAGCTGTCTCCCTCTGTGGCTGCATTGGAGGTGGGACCTGTGATTGGGGAGGGGATAAATGCTATAGACACCATTGGGCTACCCCCTTTGGGGTTTTCTGATTCCATCCCTGCCCAAGGCCTGGTACCCTTTCATCCATTGGATATGGCTCATGCTTCGTGTATTAAGGCTGGTGGAGAGGATTGTTCTCCCCAATTGATTGTGTTACAACCCCCTCTGGTTAAATGACATTTGCCCAAGGATTCCCTCGCTCTGAAACTCCTTAGTTGGAACATTGCCGGGTGGAAATCTCGCTTATTGGATATTGATTTTTTCTCTTTTTTGTCTGAATATGATCTCATTTTGCTTCAGGAGACTTGGGCCTTATTGGATCTGGTGTGTGCTGGGTTTTTAGTCTTTAGTATACTGGCTACCCCCACAGCTGGCCCCGGTAGGCCGAGTGGGGGTATTGCTTTTTTAGTTTCTTTGGACCTTGAAGTCGGAGTGGGACCAGCTGGGAGAGGCGGGGCTAGGAGCAGGAGACTCTGCAAGGGAGCAACTGGTGGAGCCATCCCACCCATTCATTGGCTGTTTCCCTCAACCCCCCAGGTATATTATCCAGAGGCTGGGGCCCTTGGGAGTGAGTGGGACCAGCTGGGAGAGGCGGGGCTAGGAGCCTCTGCAGGGGAGCAACTGGTGGAGCCCTCCCACCCATTCATTGGCTGTTTCCCTCAACCCCCCAGGTATATTATCCAGAGGCTAGGGCCCTTGGGTGCCAGCCGAAGGGTGTCAGCTGTTGTCGGGGCCGTTTGCGGGGCTGCGGTGTTGGTGGCGGCGACCCCTCTTTGTGGAAGGACTGTGAGCTTGTACAGATCATCACCCTGCTGACCCTCAATTACAATACAGGGGCAGCTCCACAAAAGCGCTGCCTAGCCTCCAGACCCCAAGAATAACCAAGCCCCTGCCTGATCCAGACTCCAGCTCACCGGCATCAACCCAACTATCTGCAGAGCTGTGCCGATGCGGAGGTCGGCCCCTGTCTTCACCAGTGCCACCGTAGCCGTGCGCCGGGGCATCGCGCTCAAGGGCGCGCCCTTGTGCGGGGGCCTAGGTTGGGGCTGGAGTGGCTGTTCCTGGGGCTGAGAGGTTGGAAGAAGAATGGGCAGGAAAGGGAAAAGGGCGGGTATGAGGACCCGCTCACAGGTAAAAACTCAACAACATACCCTACATCACTTCCTACGGAGTCCTAGAGACAGACCTATGCTGGCTGAGGAATCAAAACGCCCACCTACCCTGGAGGAGAGGAGGGTCTCCTTGCCGGGTAATGATATGCCCAGAATACCCTGCCCACCCCTGGTTGGGTCTCCCCCTCTAGGCCCCACTTTGAGTCCGCTAGGTCTGGTGTCCTCATTTAACATGTCCATGATGCCCTGCCCACCCTTGGCTGGGTCCTCCCCTGCAGGCCCTACTGTGATTCCGCTAGATTCGGTGTCCTCACTCGATATGCCCACGATTCCCTGCCCACCCCCGATCGGGTCCTCCCTTGCAGGCCTTGTTGGGCTTCCGCAGGGCCCGGTGTCCCCATTTGACTTGGTTGGTATCAACGAGGAGAGGGAGGTTTTGAGCAGGCAATGCATAGCAGTGGGGGATTTGGTAGCAAGGCTGTATACACAATTGGAAAACCTAAATATGCAACTGGAACTCCAAAGGCTCCAACTGACAATTATAGCGGACAAATTAACAATACATGAAGCCGCGCTTCAGCGGCAGAAGAATGAGAAACTGATCAGTGTGGCCCCCAAAGGCACCCAGACAAAGTGGGAAGGCTCCCCGGCGCAGCAGACGAGTCCCCAGATCAACCCTCTGCCAGAGGTTGCCTCCGTTAATACCTTTGATGGGCTAATCTAGATGGACAGGTGGGCTCTTGTGCTCAAAATTGCTCCATCCCCATATGGGCCCACACCTCTATGGACATCTAAGGTCCTCATTCGGAGGCACTTGACTGCAATTACAGGTATTTTGATCCCTCCTTCTGCTATAGAACAATGTGTCCAATTGTCTACCTACGAGTACTTATATTGTATTATGTTGCATTTTTCAGATGATAATATTGTGACTAGCCTTTGGTCCAAGGCTCGGCTATTTTCTGCTTGGGGGGTCTATTTAGTAAAGGCATATAGAAATACTGCCATTACCCCCCTGTTAACCCTTACAGGAAGAGGAAATCCTGCAGTGGGCTCTATATCTACTAACCCGAGAGATAAGTTGGCACTAACCACCCAAGTAAAGAGGGGAGAAGCCCGTAGGATCAATATGGTCCAGGATCCCTGTGGGGTGGGAGACATACAGGATACGCTTAACCAGAATCCCCTGCTAGCAAACCCCATGCAAGAGCCGGTGCCTGGGGGTCCTGTAGGAAGCTCCCCCCCCCAGGGACTCGCTGGATCCTTCGCATGGGTTTACAGCAGTGCAGGAATCATTCCAGCAGACTCTTAGCCTTCCAAGTATAACAGGCAGGAACCCTCAGCCTGCCAGACCTACGGAAAGGTATAAATCCCAGAGGCGTTCATTTTGCCCCGGAGTGGTACAGGAACAGGCACCACCCCCAGATGGTGGCCTAATTACAGCAGTAGTTGGTACCAAGGCCCCTACCCCAGCAGCAGAAACTCAATCGACCCTTTCCCAGACCTGGGCCCTTCCAGGCAATGCTAGTGTTAACAGGAGAAGTAGGGGGGTCCTGGGGCACAGGCTGTTTTCGAGCCAATGACTAGTTCAGCAAGTCCCCTCAGGCCTGATTTCAATATGTTCTTGGAATGTGGCAGGGTGGGGCAGGCACTGCAGCGATCCGGAATTCATCCAGTATCTCCGTGGCTTTACCATAGTCCTGGTTCAAGAGACTTGGTCTATGGATCCAGTTGACTTGGAGGGCTATATATCTTTCTCCCTTCCACCAGAGTGTAGGCACACCAAGGGGAGGCCAAGTGGGGGACTTGGCTGCTTCGTTTCTCGAGAAGCCCCTTTTAGGAAAACTTCTCCCTTGCACAACTTGCAATGGCCACAACTTCTTGGATTATAATGACCATCTATATCCCCCCATGTAATGCGGGCTCCTTCCAATCAGCTATGTGGGACAAATTGGAGGAGCTTTTGGAAGAAAAACTACTTAAGTATCCAGCAGGCCATGTAATACTTATGGGAGACTTTTTAATGGGCGCTTGGGTCCAGACAACCAAGCCTTAGCCCCTTACTGTGATGGATTTCCCACAGCCCCAGAGTATCTCCTAGACCAAAGGCACTCCAAGGATAAAGTAATCAATTCCTCGGGGATCCGAACGGCCCAGATGTTGGTATCTAAGGAGCCATATGTTCTAAACGGGTCATGCTTTAAAGATCTGGAAGGGGAATTTTCATTTGTGGGACTGCAGGGTCTTAGCACAGTGGATTACTCTGTGGTGTCGGCTGGGGTGTTACCTCATCTGGTAAACTTTGAGCTGGGGTTCCCACTAGTGGGGGACCATCTCCCTGTGGAATTGACAATTAATATTCCCACTCTACCAGTAGCCCCACTTGGCCCAAACAATCAAATTAGTTTGCCCAATACCAGCTTAGTCTCAGCTGATCTTGTCACGGCCCCCCGCTGGGAGGAGGGACTATCATTAGAGCTGGGTGCCTTTGTCAGGCAAACGCATATGGTCTCCACTCATGAGACTAATAGGGTCCGATGACCCTAGAGTAGTGTTGGAGGCCTTCGACCTCATAACATCGGAGATAAAGAGCACAATTCTAACTAGGGCTCGACTATCGGTACGAGGGCCAGCAAAAACCAGTCAACCATGGTTTGAAGGGGAATGCCGGCAGGCTAGGAAGCAGCTTAAAGCAATGCATTCTGAGTATAGGAGCTCCCAGATACCCAGTTTACCAACAAAATATCTTGTCCTTTGGGCAAGGTACAGGAAACTAATTAATACAAAAAAGAAAGAATACTGGGATACCAGATGGAGCTCCCTCCAGCAGACAGCCAGAACAGAGGATTCTAGGGGCTTTTGGCGGCTAGTGAATTCCTCTGTTGGGAAAAGGAAGACTCCCCTGGCAGCACAGATTACATCTGAGGGATGGATGGACCACTTCAGACACCTATATAATCCCCCAGAATCCGAATTTGAGTTCGGTAATGAGGAGGGTCAAGCAATGGGTATACCCGATGGGCGGCTGCAAGAACTTCCCCACTGGCCACCAGTGCAGGAGAAGGAGGTTGAACCCCCTGGTAGATTCCTTATGGAATGGACGCGCCCCGGGCTTGGATGCAATAAAGGCTGAGTACCTTAAGACTCATAAGGCCTGGTGGCTCCCCATCCTGGCGGCCCTCTTTACAGCAATAAACACCGTAGGGTGGATCCCAGCAGCCTGGACTACTGCTCTGGTGGTCCCCATTCATAAAAAGGGCACCAGAGCGGACCCAGTGAATTATAGGCCAATCAGCCTCCTTTCTACTATATCCAAGGTGTACGGAAAGCTGCTTTTGGGAAAGCTGCTCGCCTGGATGGATCAGGATAAAGTATTGTCGATTGAACAGGCGGGCTTCCAGCATGGGCGATCCACAATAGACCACTGCTATATTCTGCAGTACCTGGCTGCCAAGTACAGGGCTCGGAATGGAACCCTCTACGTGGCCTTCTTGGATCTTAAGGTGGCATTCGATTCAGTTGATCGGGCCGCCTTGTGAGGGAAGCTTGAGAATTCTTCGATGGACAAACGCTTGTTAGCATTGATCCGTTCGCTACATGCTAACTCAGGCATGGTAGTGAAGATGGACACCCAGGGCCATGTAACACCTATGATTCCAACTAGGAAGGGTGTCCGCCAAGGGTGCGTATTAGCTCCGGCCCTTTTCAACTTGTTTATAGACGACATAATACCCACCATGGCAGCCCCACATTATTTCCCCCCGAAATTGGCAGCTCGGGCAGTCGGCTGCCTATGTTATGCCGACGACGTGGCCTTGTTGTCACAGACGAGGCTAGGTTTGACCAGGCAATTGCAGACTTTCCGGACTTTTTGTCAGGCTAATCAACTCACCATCAATTACGAAAAATCGAAGGTCCTGGTATTTTCGGCCCATGCCAAAATCCAGAGCTGGCATATAGGGGGTATCGCTATACAACAGGTCAGGGCGTTTAGATACCTGGGAATCTTGTTTCATGAATCGGGCCGTTGGAAGGAGCATGTTAGTAGAGCCCTGAGATCAGCCCAAGCAGTGGCTTTGTCCATTTCTAGACTTTTCGCCAAACAGGGCAGGATGGCGGTCCAACAGGCCTTGCAGGTCTATAACTGTAAAGTGAGGTCCCAATTGCTCTATGGGGCCGAGCTGTGGGCCCCTTTCTACTCGGGCCCATTGGACAGGGCCCAGTCTAGGTTCCTACGGGGACTTCTGGGGGTCCCGAGAGGCACTCCATTAGCAGCTATCCGAGTGGAACTGGGACAAATATCTTGGACCCAAGCAGCCAAAGAAGCCAGTTTTAAATACTGGTCAAAATTACAACTAAATAAGGAGTCTACTTTAGTGAAATCTCTGTCGGACGACCCCTTTAGAGACCCCTGGGTAAGGGAAGTTGAAGCGCAGTTGGAGGAGATGGGAACTTCCACGGTGTATCTTAAGCACAAACTCCCGGATTCCGTCAGGACTGAGGTTCTTACGAGGGTTAGGGATATAGGGCGTCAAACGGAACTTGCTAAAATAAGATCCTCGCCCCATATTCGTGAGTATCTATACTATGTCCCGCCCATGGGTCAGATGGCTTCTTACTTAATCGCCCCTATATCCGGTAGAGCTAAACAACTGATAGCTAGTGCCCGGTTCAATGCATTCCCTTCCGAGTCCTGGAATGGAGGATCCAGGGCATACCATTTCTTGACAGATTATCCCTTTGACAATGCTACGACAGAGACTGTAGGGCACATAATGTTACACTGTCATTTATATGACGAGCCACGCCATGACCTTCTTGAACCAATAAGGGATCAGTATCCAGGGAGGGATGATCCCGTGATTATGGCAGTTTTGCTGGATAGTTCCGAACCAGATATAATTCGGAGGGTAGCCCTCTTTTTGCTGAGGGCTGTCCATCTCAGATCACAGTTTATAAGTACCCATTAAGCAAGCCAATCCTAACCATCACCCACTAGGAATCAGAGGGAGGTATTTGGTTTTCATTTTATTGTACAATGCTTTTGAAGCAAGCTGTTATGTGTTTGTCTTGCCTGTAGATGCTTGTATTGTTTTACAATGATCATAGATCACGTAATAAATGATGATGATGATGACCTTGAAGTCAAAATAAAACTTTGTGTTTCATTGGGTTCAAATTTTGCTTTGTACCACTGTCTGCTTACTTCTGGGTTGGAGCTATTGATAGGGAATCTTTATCTCCCTCCATCTTTGTCCCCTTTCTTTTTATCCGATTTCTGGCCCAATATTAGTAAGGAATTACATGGGATATGCAGCCGTTACCCTGGGGCTGTTCTACTACTTGGAGGTGATTTTAACATCAGACTGGGTAACCCAGCCCGGCGGCGTGTCCGCTTCGGCTTGATGATTCGGATTACCTCCCTCACCCCCGCGTCTCCGAGGACCATGTTGTCAGCTCTGGGACTGGTCGGTTGAGGGAATTTTTGTTGGATTTTGGGCTTTTTGTTTTAAATGGGCATTTTCAGGGAGATTCTGAAGGAGTTTTTACTTATCATTCAGCCCCATGGCTCCAGTGTTATAGATTATTTTTTATTATCAGAAATTTTTCTCCCAAATGTTCTTGAGCTCCGAGTAATTCCCAGGTTTTAAACTAACCACCTTCCACTCTCCTTATTGTTGGTGAATCCTAATAAGCAGCTGGGAATGGGTAGGGGGACTGAGGCTGTGGATGAGGAGTGTGGGATGGGTCTAGTGCGGGTTAAATGGTCTGGGGATTTGGAAGCTGCTTTTGCAGGTTTCACCCAACAATTGGTGGTCAAGGAATTAGTGGGTAGGATGGTAACCTTGGAGGGGAATCCTTGGAGGATTTTGAGAAATTATTGGCTCTTCTTGCCCCCCTTTTAGCGGTCAGTAAGCCTGTGGGACATCAGAAGGTGTGGTTTACCTCCTGGTTTGATGGGGATTGTAGATCCTTACGGTTCAGACTGTGTCGGCTGACTAATAAGCTAAGGGATAATTCCTCGTTGGCTCTTAGGCAGGAACTACAGGCTACCTGAAGGAGTTATCGTCTCCTGTTAGCATCTAAGAAATTAGCCATTCAAAAGCATTGGTGGGCCCAGTTACTGGAAGCAGCTCTACAAAACGATCCTAAACTTTTTTGGAACTGCATTCGACCTGGTAGGTCTGACAATAAGGGCATAATAATTCAGCTGGACACTTGGGTTAAGTTTTATGCAGAAATTTTCTCTATCTTGCCGGAAAGTATTACCTCTGTTCCTTTAAGGGACAGTTTCCCTGCGTGGCCACCGGTCTCCAAGGAGGAGGTATTATACTCTATTGGCAAGTTGAAATCAGGGAAGGCCGCTGGAGAGGATTTAGTCCCCCCTGAATTATTGAAGTCAAACCTGGAATGGTGGGCCAGTTTTTTTGGCCCCCCTGTTTTCTTCAATCAACTCCTCAGGAGCTATTCCTAAATCTTGGCAAAGAGGGATAGTTGTTCCTCTTTTTAAGAAAGGCAACCCTTCCCATCCTGGGAACTATCATCCTATTTGTCTTCTAAGCATCATTGGCAAGTTATACACACGTTTCCTATTGGAAAAAATACTATCCTGGCTGAACGAAAGTAAACTGCTGGAGCCGGAACAGGTAGGGTTCCAGTGTGGGAAATCCATGCTAGATCAGGTTTTTGTTCTCTCCCTTCTTTCTAACAAGTATGTTAACCACCAGGAGAAATTCTATCTGTGTTTTATAGACTTATCCATGGCCTTTGATTCCATCAACAGGGAAAGGCTTTGGTTTAAATTGAGTGCCACACCCATTGACTGCCGATTGCTTTTCTTATTAATCAAAATCCATAGTAATAATTATATTCAAATCTGTCCAGCTCCAGCTTGCCCACTCTTGAAAGAGGTCCATGTATGCAGGGGTGTTAGAGAAGGATGTCTATTGGCCCCTGCGCTGTTCAGTTTCTTTTTGAACGATGTAGTCCCTTACCTTAAGACCATAGACACCCATGCCCCTCAAGTTGGCTCAAGGATTGTACCAGACCTCTTATATGCCGATGATACGGTTTTGATCTCCCAAACCCTTGTGGGGCTCAAGAGAGCAATGCAGGAGTTTGGAAAGTACTGTGATAGGGAGGGCCTTAAAATTAACTTCCGTAAGACCAAGACCATGGTAATGGGGAGGCGAGGGCCTGGGACAACCCACCATTGGACCATTGGTTGTAATCCCATCAAGCAAGTACGGGCGTTCAAGTATTTGGGTGTGATCGTCTCCTCCTCCTTGAGTTGGAAGCCTCACCTAAGGGCAGTGGTGTCACAATGTAGAAGTTCCGCAGTGGCCATTTTGAAATTTTNACCTAAGGGCAGTGGTGTCACAATGTAGAAGTTCCGCAGTGGCCATTTTGAAATTTTACCATACTTGGGGGGGGGAGGGGGGCGGGATTGGTGCTGCCAGCTTTACGACTCTTTAGGGCGAAAACCATTGCTCAGTGCTTATATGCTTTCTCAGTCTGGGGCCTCTCTTTCCTAGATAACCTAGAACTGATACAGAACCAGTTCCTGCGCTCTATCTTGGAGGTTCCAAGGGGTACCCCCCTGGTAATTTTGCGGCAAGAAAATTCAAGCCTCACTATTAGGACCTGGGCCCTACAATCACTTCTGAGGTTTTGAGCAAAGGTAGTTTTGTTCCCCCACAGGATAATTCTCTCCTTGCTATGGTGGTGGGAGCCAGACTTCAGAGCCCCTGGTCGCAGCAGGTGGAGGAGATGGTGAGGTCCTTGGGGTTCTCGAGGGAATCTTTGGGGTGTCTGGGTCTAGAGGGAGCTCTGTCACTGATCAAAAGGAGAGTACTGGACCAAGAGCTCCAAAGTGAAATATCCTTGCTAATGAGCCAGAGGGTTGCTCCTGAGTATCCTCTACCTGATCCTTCGGGCTGGAGGAACAGTTACCTATATCTTTGGCAGGATTTCAGATTGTGTAGGGCCTTTACCTGCCTTAGATGTAACGTTTACTCATCAGCAATGCTTGAGGGACGTTTCAAGGGCATCCCTAGATCGTTGAGGATCTGTCAGTTATGTGACCTCATGGAAGTAGACTCATGTCGGCATGTTTTGTGTCATTGCCCAGCCCTATCAGGACCGAGATTTTTTGGGCAGTTGTATCCATGGTCTGCTAGATTCAGGGTCCCTGCTAAGGAGGCTTCTAAGTTGCACGGATTCAGCAATGTCGAGAGCTGCCGCAAGACTTTGCCAAATTTTCATTTGGTTAAGGTCAGCTTATTTGGATGATTGTAGCTGAAAGGCCATGTTACACAGGGGGACCTTGGCCTGAATATAATTTTGAATTTGTGTAATTAACTTTGACCTGGAATTATATGTTTGTGATTGTGTAGATATTGTAATAGCCTATGGCTCCACACTAAATATATAAACTACTAGACTACTACCAATCTCCTGACTAGTTCAAGCAGGCCATTAACATGAGCTGAGAAATCTTCACTCTCATCCATTATCATATTGCAAAGTCTTTTAAGCATTTGTATTTTTGATATATTTGACTTCCCTTGATACAATCTCTGTAAAGCCTCCCACATATCCTTTGCAGTTAACTTGTCACGAATATGCAAACGCTGACTCGCCGACACTGAGAAGATTGCCATGACTTTATCATTTTTTCTCATCCCAGAGTTCTTGTGCTGCTCCTGCAGGCCTTGTGGACTCCAGCATTTTCTTTAGGCCTAGTTGTCCAAGTGCCATCTTTGTATTGTAGCTCCAAACTTCATAGTTTGTAGCTCCAGTGAGCTTCTCAGGAATGGAGATCTTCAGCACAGAATCCATGGGCACAGAGACTAAAATCTTTCTTTTCTTTTCTGCCTTTGAGATTAATGCTAGCACTCAATCATACTCACTCTGCACTGCCTTTTGGGTTGCCTGGGCCCATAACCCTGTTGGAATGCAAGGACTGTGAGATCATTGCATTGATTAGCCCAATGCAGAGTTTACAGAGGAGTGTGAGTAGCTAATCATTAATAAGCAGGCAGGAAGCATACTTAAGTTTAAGTAGCTTTATTAAGAAATACATGTAGGATAGGAAAGGCCTACATCTATACTAAGTCCTAAGACTAGGTATGTTCAGGAGGGAAGTAGGAGAAAAAGAAACATCCTGAGGAGAGGAGACTAACCAATCAGGTCCTAGCAGGAGTAGAACAAAGTGGATGGGGGAGGGGTTCCCTGATCTGACTGTCTCTACTCCTGCTGTTTCTAGCAAACAAGCAGGATAAGGTGCTTAGAGGAGATGTAACTAAAGAATGTATTTCCAACAGGGTTCCTATAACCTAGGGTTGGTTCACTGCCTGCATGGCAGCTATGCATCTGGTAAGGGCCTGTCTGTTCTCCTCCAACATCCTCCAGAAGCCCCCCCCCCCCGGATATGCTGGTACAGGGGCACAGGTTTGGCTCTGTGTGCAGGGGGCAGGTTGTCCAAGGTTGCCCCATCGGTTTCACATATATTGTGCAGAACATAGGTCACAGGCCACAAGTACAAGAATGGGGGTGTGCTGCAAGTCAAACTGACTCCTGTTTAGCAGGAGGCACCACCTCATCTTGAGCTGGTCGAAGATCCACTCCACAACACACCTCACCGATGCCAGGTGCTCGTTGAAGAGCACCTGCTGGGGGTGCGGGGAACAGGATAGGACCGCATGAGCCATGGGGTTAGCAGATATTCAAGGTCCCCAATAATGACAGGAGCCATGGAAACACCCTCAATGATGAGGAACATGTTGGGTGTGATCTCCTCATCAAACATCCTCGCAAAGAAGGGGGATGAGCGCAGGATCTGGGCATTGTGGCTCCTCCCAGAGAGGCCCATGTAAGCATCGATGAAGAGGCATCTGTGGTCCACGACAGCCTGGAGGTTCACTTAGAAAGCCTGCTTCCTAATCAGATAGTCAGTCTTGGCATTAGGGGACTGGAATATGGGAATATGTGTACTGTCAATCACCCCTATGCAGTGGAGGAAGCCCATAGCCTCAAACCCCCTGATCACTACATCAGGGTCCCGTAGCTGTATCACCCACTCCATGAGGAGTTCCACTATCAGGTTGCACACACCGTGGAGTGCCCTATTCATTGTCATGGCTCCCACAACAAACTGCTCTCCCATGCTCCTACAGGAATCGGGTGTGGCTAGCCACCACACAGCCATCGCCACCTGCATCCCTGACAGCAGTAGGAAGCGCATGATGGTCACATTGCAGTGAAGGTGGGGACCTATGATCTCACATAGGTGGGTCAGCAGGGAGCAGTTCATCCTGAAGTGATCAGTCCACTCATCATCCGTCCAGGTCGCCAGCATGTTCTCCCACCATTCATTGGTCCTCAATCGCATCCAGTTTATCTGGCGCATTGGTAGGGTCACACAACAGCCATAGAGGTTGACGGGCCACCTGGCAAGGACAAGGCTGATGTGCTGAGCTGCTGCTGCTCCCGCCACAAATTCATGCCTGGCCTGCACCCTCTGCGCCCAGTGCAAGTTTGTCACACATCTCAGGTTGACTAACCTCTTGTTCCGTGCAACACTTGTGAACCACGGGGTGAATGGGCTGAGGAGTTCAGCCATCTGCTCGAACACCTGGTCCAGGACCCAGAAGCAGGCGGCCAGAACCTGTAGTAGGGTGGCGTGCCCACTCGGGTTGTCAGCATCCAGCATAGTGATACCACCACTGTGTCGGATCACCGTGCACCACTTAACCCACGAAGTGTCCCTGCCCCAGCCCTCAATCCAGCAATGCACCCTGTGCACTGATACCCTGTTCCCAGCTGGTCACCCTGTGATTGACAGGAGCTTCTGTTTTCCCCGGACTGTGTCCTCAGCTAAGTGATGTTGGTCAGTGTTTGTCCACTGTTTGAATCCATCTGCCTGCCGTGGGACAGTCAGCCTATACGGCATGTCTGGGACCCCTGTATGCTGTATTATGGTATCCCTTGACCCCTGATTGCTTGCTTTATTGGCCCGGCCATTCGACCCGCTATATACAGACCCGTGTGATCAGGTTCCCCTGCTTGTGCTACAATACACCCAACCTGTTTGCAATAAAATCATTGCTGTTAAGGCTCTGTGTGCTGTAACCCATTTCATGTGGGACTGTTCTGCCACCACTTCCCGGGACTGTGACTGTCAACCTGTGTGTGGGGCGATGGGTGTCCAGCCATGTGGTTGAGGGACCTCTGTACGGTGTGGAGTCAGCCCATCGGTGTGCACAGTAGGGCTGTAGTGGCATACCACTGCAGCAGCTGTTACCGACGGAAACCCCTATTCTGCGCATCGTAACACAGTTTGGCAGAGACAGCTTTCTGACAGCTGTGGCTGCGGTTTGTCACGAATGGTGCCGCGGCATTGCAACTTGTCAATGGAAGCAGAAGTTTTGCGGATTTTAATAAGCAGCGGCACCAACTCCCCTTTCCATCAATCGCAGAATCTTTGTGGTTATCTGATCATTGTATCACGTTTATGCCACAAGGTATCGCAAGACTCGGCGGCATGATCAACTCTTGAACCCTGTTGACGACACCCGCATGCCCAATTTCATTGGCTAGGGCTTTCCAAGTGAGACATGTCCTGCCTTTACCATTAAGTATAAATAGGTGTGTTTGTAGCTTTCTTCTCCCTCTTGATCCCCAATCGCAGTGAGAGTGAGTGACTGTTGGAGCCGTGCTGCCAGTGTCTGTGTTTGTTAACACACTCTGATCTTCATGACAAAACACCGCATCACGACTAAAGGAGAGAGAGTCCTATCCCTTCCTAATTCATAGCATACCATCGATTTTGGATAAGTGCAGACTACACACAACATAAAGAAGCTTTTGTGTAAGTGTTTGAACTTTTCTGCTAATTCTGCTAAACTGTGCTTTATTTACCTGCTAATTTAGTGCTAAAGCAACTAAATTAACTTTGCTATAGGCTCAGCTACACTTTACATTTTCCATTATCCTTTTTAAAAAATAAATGTACACATGTTGTTTGCTGCTAGCCTTTTAGTGTTTACGTATATGTTTATCGCTCAGTTTGTGCTTATGTTCATTTTGTTCATGATAATGGCTGTTGGTTGGATGGATGGTGGGATCATTGGATTATTTGTGAAAACTGTGCTGTTGGGTTGATAACTGTGGTTGTTCCGATTCTTTTGTTGTGAACGGTGGCCAAACGGTGACCGCAGCTATCACCTCCCCCCCCCGTGCTCTCCCATGACTGACTCCCCTAGCAGCCCACCCCACCTATTCTTGCATGTGCTCCGGAGCCCCTGCTCCAGGCTCGCCGGTGGCTTCTGCAGCTACCGACTACGGCCCCCACTCCTCTTGGCTCTCTATTGAGTGACTCTCCTGGCAGCAGCCACCCCGTCTATTCCCCATGTGCTCCCTCCCGAGCCCGACCCGAGTCCCTTCTCCAGGCTCACCGGCGGCTTCCGCAGCTACCGCCCCCCGGCTCTCTATTGAGTGACTCTCCTGGCAGCCCCCCCGGTGCCTATTTCCGCATGTGCTCCCCCGAGTCCCTGCTCCAGGCTCGCCAGCGGGTTTCACGGCTTCCGCAGCTACTGGCTATGCCCGCCCCTCCTCCTGGCTCTCTATTGAGTGACTCTCCCGGCAGCAGCCCCCCCTCCTATTCCCCATTTGCTCCCTCCTGAGCCCAATCCAAGTCCCTGCTCGCCGGCAGTTTCCGCAGCTACCGGCAATGCCCCCCCCTCCTCCTGGCTCTCTATTGAGTGACTCTCCTGGTAACAGCCCCCCCTGCCTATTCCCCATGTTCTCCCTCCCAAGCCCGACCTGAGTCCCAGGCTCGCCAGTGGCTTCCGCAGCTACCGCCCCCCCAGCTCTCTATTGAGTGACTCTCCTGGCAAGCTTCCCTTGGTTATGCGGTGTGGGAGGGGGACAGCGGGGTTGGTGGTCCTTCCCTGGCACGTCCCACAACCCACTGCAGTGTATGGAAACAGTGAAATCAGGCAGTTTTTTAAAAAAAGAAAAAAAATCCCTGCTGGAGAGGCGTGCCTCGAGGTCGCTGCCTTATAAACAATGGTTCTGTGAGGTGGCTCCGAACATTCTCACAAATGGGATGCGTTTGGGCACCATTATACACACAGTCATATCAAGCACAGCTTACTAGTTTGAACAATCATACGAAAGATGACAGTCTCAAGCCCACACACAGTAAACAAAGCACCTTCCTGCTCATTCCAAACAATACTTGTCAAAGGGTTGGCATTTGTGACAATGTTCATAGCCATCCCGAAAAACATTGTTTATGAGGCAGCAACCTTATGTTGTTCTGCCACTTCCCATTCCCACAAACGTGATAGTCCCTGGAAACACTTTGGTTCTTTTTATTTCAGTTTCATGATTTTTAGCTCCCAGCTCATGTGTCATGATTTGTGTGAACATTCATGTTTTGGAAATTCAATGCAGGCACTGCATGTAGTTTTCCTAAGCATACCTTACATATTTGCATAGGTCACAACCTTAGTTACAATAATTTTCAATGTGATTCTGAGGCTATCATTTGACAAATAGGAGTAAACCCACTCAGGCCTCTCTGTAGTGAGTGGCTCCCTCTGGCATGCACCCCCGTCCAGAGTCCCGCATGGTGTATGCTCTTGATGTGTGATGTGTGCATGTGGTTTGTGTGTTACTTATTTACTTAATTCATGATAATAAAGATTAAATCAACATTCTTCATCAAACATTATGCTTGCTGCTAACCTAAATTCTCATCCACTCTTCAGATCAACTCCCTGATACATTTGGCAGACAATCACTTCAGCAGAGTTCTCTCCGTTACAGAATTTAAGTAAGTGTAATAAGGACATTTATTTAATATATTTTTAAAAAAACAGTCTATTAATCACTAATTGCTTGCCTTATTCCATTAGGTAATAATGAAGAACATTTGGTTAATTGGTGATTCCTACATCACCAGACTAGAGCAATTCTGCCACACAGAACAGATCGAGGTCGATTTGAATTTGGAAAATGTTACAGTGCGATGGATCAGAAGGGGGGGATGCGATGGTCTAATGTATTGCCTGCGTAAAGAACGAAAGGCAATTTATTGCCTCCATTTCTTCCCTTCCTTCATGCATTGTAATCCACTCTGGTGGTAATGATATTGGAATGCTCAATGGCGTTGAGCTGCTAGAGTACATGAGAAACAATTTAATGACAATCTGTCAGATTTTTCCTGGTTGAAAGATTGTTTTCTCTGATCTCAGTATTCGCAAGTGCAACAGATATAGCACAAACATGAAGACTATTAATAAATGTGTTAGAAATGTTAACAAGTCTGTTGGTACTTTCATTAAAGATATTGACATGGTTTCGGTCTGGCATAGGAACATTGTAGCCACTGATAGCAATATGTTTTTGGATGATGGTGTACATCTGGCATGTCTATGTTCTATAGTAACATTAGGTCTGCAATATTACAAAATGTATTGTGATGTGTGTTTTTAGGAATGCATATTGATGTAAGACCATGTTTTAATTTACAAAATATTGAGAAATAAATGTACATTTAAAAGCCAAGGAAACTTTTTAAAATACACTCATTTTTTCTCAATTTCTTTCTGTAGATTATCAAAAGAAAAGAAGAAATGGCACACGATTCTGCAAAGTGGAAATGTGATGATTCCTCTTCTAAGCTGCACAATAGAAGTCACTGTCCGAGCCCTACATTGTCACTTCGGAATGAGAAAAAAAGGGTACAGGAGACAGAGAACCATCAGAAGAAGCAGCACTCTGAGTCTCGCCCACCACAATTACCACAATCTTTTCTGGATGCTCCAGCTGTTGCTTCATGCACCACACACTCACAGCCTCCTCTTGTGTTCCGACCAGAGTCTCCACAGCAGTCTGATGTTGCGGAATTGTCTCAGCCGCTGCTATCAATGCAGATTTTGCCAGCAAAAATATTTCCGCAGCCTGGCAGTTCTTAACGCCATTACTCTCGTTCTTCGCAGGAGGCACTGATGGAATACCTTGCGAGATGCACACCATCCGATGTAGAACAATCATCATTAGAATCAGACAATACTATAGAAATCCAATTGTTGTCGCAGTAAGATGATGATGAAATGCTTCTGCTTGAAATCGAATGCACATCTGACGAATCTCAAAAAAGCATGCAGGAGGCAGTAACGCACTGACGTGACAACACCCAGTACCTATTGTCTACTTCAGCGAGAGATGCGGAAGAAATAGAAAACACTCAGGAAAGTGAGGCGGTACTACTGGGTGTGTCTGACAATGCCACTGTGAGTGCTACGCATCGTGATGCCAACTCAGACAGTGATGTCACTGCAGATGATGTTGACATCATCGATGATGCCGACGGCTATGACTATGAAGATCCAACATACACCCCGAGTTACGCAGCACCAAAATTGGCAAGCCAACCATGCAAAAGAACCAGGATTGATGACAACCTGAGAAATGTGGAACAGCGAGACCAAGGAAATGATTTGACCTTGCACTCTAGAATAAGGAAAAATATAGCTCTGATGTTCAACAGATGTTTGTCTAAAAGTAAATCAATCAGCTCCAACCGCACCACCATGACAACAGCAACCAACGCCAGCAGTCCATCACCAGTGGCTCATAGCACAACCATTACTAGAAATACTACGCCTGTGTGTTCGCCGGCTCCCTCAACATCCACAAATGATGACAGTATTTCATTGTTGTCACAGCAAGGAACAATCACCCCAACCACCGACAGCTATGCAGATGCAAGAAAAGCACAAAGGTCTGACGTCTGGAAACATTTCACTGCTGTGACGAAAATAAATACTGCTGCAGGAAAATAACACAACCAAAAGAAGGAGGTAAGAGCCGCCCTGGTACTAGTGGCATGCATATCCACATGAAGCACCATCACAAGTCTGTTCTCAATGCCTCTGGCAGAACACACTGCAGAACGACAAGCACCTCCGATCCATCTAGAAGCACTGCTAGTGCTACGACTGTGCAGACAACATTGCCAGAATCTGTGTAAAATCAAATGAAATGGCCAGCATCTCACCATACTGCACAGTACTACCTCGCACTGGTATCAAAGATGCTTGCAGTCAACATGCTTCCCTTCTCACTTGTTGAGAACGAGGGATTCCGCAAATTAATGGAGGGAATGGCACCATGATGGAAGGTACCGTCACGATTTTATTTTGCTACAAACACTATTCCCAAACTCTACAAGGCATCATGCAAAGCAGTATCAGATGCTATGCGTGACTGTGAGGGCAATGTTGTGCACCTTACAACAGACATGTGGACCAGTGCACAGCACATGGAGTACCTGTCCATTACTGGCCACTGGATTCATCGTGACCCCAAAAATAGACTGGTGAGGCAGCAAGCCATACTTGCTTTGGAGCACTTTCCTGAGACACACACTGCCGAAAACAT
>QEPC01008898.1:151279-164458 GCA_003113815.1 Sphenodon punctatus
CACATGAAGCACCATCACAAGTCTGTTCTCAATGCCTCTGGCAGAACACACTGCAGAACGACAAGCACCTCCGATCCATCTAGAAGCACTGCTAGTGCTACGACTGTGCAGACAACATTGCCAGAATCTGTGTAAAATCAAATGAAATGGCCAGCATCTCACCATACTGCACAGTACTACCTCGCACTGGTATCAAAGATGCTTGCAGTCAACATGCTTCCCTTCTCACTTGTTGAGAACGAGGGATTCCGCAAATTAATGGAGGGAATGGCACCATGATGGAAGGTACCGTCACGATTTTATTTTGCTACAAACACTATTCCCAAACTCTACAAGGCATCATGCAAAGCAGTATCAGATGCTATGCGTGACTGTGAGGGCAATGTTGTGCACCTTACAACAGACATGTGGACCAGTGCACAGCACATGGAGTACCTGTCCATTACTGGCCACTGGATTCATCGTGACCCCAAGAATAGACTGGTGAGGCAGCAAGCCATACTTACTTTGGAGCACTTTCCTGAGACACACACTGCTGAAAACATTCAGGAAAAATTGTTACAACTGACAGAGCAGTGGTTTCAGGCCCTTAGTCTCTCCGTTGGGTGCGTTGTTTCAGACAATGGGGCAAATATAGTGAAAGGCATTTCAGATGCCGGTTTCCAAAATGTATCCTGCATGGCTCATTCGTTGCATCTTGTGGCATTGAAATTTCTCGAAGCGGATCCATTGATTAAGGACACAGTAGAGCGTGCAAAGAAATTGGTGGCACACTTTCATAGATCGGCAACATCGCACCACGAGCTACGGAGGATAAAGCAGGAGACAAACCTTCCACTTCATTTCTTCCCTATCGATGTCTGCATGTGGTGGAACTCCCCATATCATATGCTGAAGAGACTGCATTCCCAAAGACTTGCAATTGAGACTTTCTTTGCTGTGGCTGCAAAGTCTGTAAAAGAAGCCTCAGATATGCAGATAAATCTCAGACAGTGGACTGTAACAGAAAATCTCATTATTCTCCTGGAGCCCTTTCAGACCATGACTGAGTTCATGAGCAAAGCTGATGTGACAGTCAGCCAGAGCTTGGCCTCGCTTGTATTATTAAGGAGCCAAGTCGAAGACATCACTGCCTCCTTTGATCGTCAGCAGGTGGATGGTAAATGTCTTGCCATTCTCTTGGGTAAAATTATCCACCAGAGCACCCAGTTTGAGACGATTGGTGAACATTCATTGTACCGGATGGCAACAGCTCTGGACCCACGTTTCAAGAAGGTTAAGAAGGTCTTGGAGGGGGAAGAATCCACTTCACGTGAAGAAATCGCCACACAGATGGTAGGAGAGCATGGCAACAACATGCATGACGAATCTGAAGAGGATGAAGCAGAGAGCGTTTCCAAAGATAACACTCAACAGCCTCAGGCTTCTTCGATGTGGTCAAATTTTGAAAAGTATGGCCTCCTTGCACAGAATTGCACTCGACGGCCAAGAAGAGTTGATCCGCTTCACCGTTGTCACCGTTCAATAACACTCGCTGCAGCTGAGGATATGTACGATCAGTACCTTTCATCGGTTGGTGTGGTTGGTATGAATAATGATCCACTGATTTACTGGGCAGAAAAAGAGAGACTTGGCCAGCACTCTACAGTTTGGCAATCACACTCCTTGGTTGTCCTGCCAGCAGTGTCCCATCCGAACGTTTATTCAGCTGTGCGGGCGCAATTGTAGGTAATAAAAGAACTAGTATTTCCAGTTTAAATCTCGAATGCCTAGCATTAATTAAAATGAACAGGTCATTCCTACCTAAATTTTCAAAGGATTTCCTGCAAGCCACAGATGAGGAAATAATGAGGTGCACCTCAGAGGCGATTGATCACCAGAAAAAAGGTTATGACCACCCATATGAAATCTCGGAAGGTATACAAGAGCACTGAGTGAGGATTGATTTGTTCTGTCTTTTTCTGTTTCACACACGCAGTTTGCAGAACTCATGGGAACTGATTGCAGAGGCAGAACTCTGCAGCATGGATCTATTTTTCAGTATAGTAGCACCCACCAATGATTCCAAAAGCCATGGATGCTGTGCAGTCATGGCCTCAATGGAATGACACGCATAGGCAAACTGGACTTGGGAATCGCATGGTTTGGTCCATTTAGAAATAGCATACGAATGCATGCACTCAGTGTGTTGTGTGCATCAAGAAAATAGTGTGCTTTTAAAAATAAAATAATGTATTTAATCTTCATCTTGACTATTTAGGGAAAGTGATGGTTCGTACGACTGAAAGAACAGCAGGCAAGAGAAGTGATCTATCCAAAGTTGAAACTAAGTATAATTTTTTTTAAACTGATTCATATGGCCTACATACTACACGTACAAGTATGTGTACATGTACAATGTGTACATGTACTTGTACACGTACAGTACAAATACAGATTCATGTACAAGTACAGATCTGTGTACAGATCCATACTGCACACATACTTCTAAAGTATGCTACTTATCTTTGATACATATGTATATATAATACATTTATATAATATGTGATAGCTAGGATTTTTATAAAAAGTGTTCCTTCAAATTCTCTATTCAAAGCAAACTGAACAACGATCAGTGTGACTAATGTGTGCTTTTTAAAAAAAAAAAAATCAGGAAAATATATAAAATCATGACAGGAACACATAACAGCTACACACAGTCAATTTGTAGCCGGCCACTGCCAGTATTCTTCAGGGATTGAGTACTGATCCGATTGGCATTTTCATATGGAGTCATGAAGGAATTTTTCAACCGCAATCAATTTTTCCCCACAAGAAAGTAGTGGGTGAAAAGATGTGAAAGATAAGATAAGATGTGAAAAGTTGGTTTTGCCTTCATCTGGAGAATAAAACAAATTGGATTTGCAACCAAATTGATTGCCACAGCTACCAACCTGTAGTACATATCAATACCTACATCGAATAAAAATAATTTGGTATTCATTCCTGTGTGTGCTTTATCGTCTTTCACTCTCTGGTCATACACTGGACACATGGTATATATTCTAGTTAATAAAAGAAATCAGAACACAGACAGGGATCACTCATAATGAAGCATAGCAAAGGCCTATGGCAAAGGTATACAATCATACTGCAGCTGTGATAACAGTGCATTCTGTAGCTCCTAGTTTTTAGCTTTAAAAAGTAGCCCATTTTGTTAGTGTTGGCTGCTGGGAGGGATTTGAAAATAAAGCATATAAATTAACTATTAAAAATCAATGCCACTGTGCTATTTTTGCATTGCGATACATTGTAAATTAAAACTAGCACAACAGCCCATTGTGCAGCGTGCAATAAAGCCTGTATAGCCAGTTGGTGGGAAATGGAATTGGGAATTTGATAACAAAAAAAATATAGGGAGATGACTGCTAAGTTCACAGACATTTCCTAGCTACCTAGTAACATAAGAAAGAGGTAACTATGCTGGGTGTGTGTGTTTTGATGCATGAGTCGTTTTCTCAGCTGACCTGTGATGTGAGTGCCTCCACATTTGAAGAGACACTCAATTGGTTTGGACTCGTTACATTTGAGAAGAGAGTGAGGCACACATCTGAGAGGGGAGGGGGATATGATAGAAGTTTATACAATCATGAGTGTTGTGGACCAAAAAAATTAAGGGAACAGCTATTTACTCTCAAAAATGTCTCTTGAGAGTAAATGTCATGTAGGGGACACCAAATTAAACTAATTTGCATGGGGTAGTACATTTTTTAAAATTTATTTTTTACAAAGGGGAGTCCCATCGCACAATTAAGTGGTGGTTACAATTGGCTGACAGACAGTGCCAGATGATGTGGTCAGGGAAGTCCAGTTGTATAGCTGTGTTTAGGATAGGAATGGGCTGGGAAATATTCTGGAAGATGGGTTCACGTATGTTTGGGGAATGTAACTTCTTACTGTTTGGGGGCTGGCAGTGGCAGGCACTGGCAGCACCAGTCAACATAAGAGAATGAATCACCCCAATGCTGTATGGATGTAATGATTGCAAAATAGCCCTGAGGTGCCTGGAGAATTATTTATGATCGGTTGGTAAACATTCTATCCGCTCTCATTCCCTGGTGAACATACTAGACTTTTGTAGTATGGGATCAGGTGCTGCAGATAGGGTTGTGTCACTTGTGTGTTTGGTCACTTCACTGGTGAGTGTGGTGTGAGCGACAGGACAGTAGCAAAAATAATGAGCAAAAATGCACATAAGTGAAAAACGAACTATTTAATAGAAAAATATTTTAAAACAAACTATTTTAAAAAAAAATTTTTTTTTTAACATTAACATTATTTAACTTAAACCTTTTGTTTAACAAACATATAACTTTGTATAAATCAACTGTCAGCTCTGACTCTGAGAAGTCATAACGCGCACCTCCTGCAGTACTTGATCAAGCGACACACGCAGGGCTTCATTATCCTCCCTCAGATGTTGCACCAATTCGAGCTGTACCTCTAGTTGTTGTTCTGTAAAAATGGAATACAGTTAGTGTATGCATTCTAGAACAGCAGAAAAAAAATTTTTTTAGTGGAACACTATTCACAAGGGTACTAGTAACTAACTATGGATCTTAGAGAAATCCTTACCAATTTTCTCCTGTCTGGTGATTATGTTGTGGACTACAGTGTCCCAAACCGTGGCCCAAATTGCAGCAGCAACGTCCACCAGTATTTCCCCTGTAATGGGATTGAAAAATAAAACATATCAATACACTATTAATGACAAAAGCCCTACTAATGTAAAGCATGGAATACAGTGAGAGATCACATTAAAAAAAAATGGATTTAACTTACCAGTTTGAATAAGTCCATCAAGCAATGAAGCAAACCCTGCCAAAGCCATTCTGTCAGTTTTGAATTGTGATAGATTTGACATGAAAACAAGCACCACATGGCCAACATGAAATAAAGCCCGCCTCCCTGTGTTAAATGTCTGTGGCTGTCAGTCACAGGGAAGGACTGTTCTTACTGGTGTGCGTCCGTTGCTAATTAAATGACCCGCGTGGGAGACATGGGGGAGGATCCATCTGGCTAATAGTGACAGATTTAAGCCATCTCTGTCTATCTGGTGGGAGTGGGAGCATGGGAAGGTCTCGGGAGGTGCAGCGCGCCTCAATAAAAGCACTAGAGATGCAGAGGATGGTTATATTCAATAAATAAATTTCAATACATTTCTTAAAACAATTAACAGGTTGGTTGTGTGGATGGGTCAGTCAGTGAGTGAAAAAAGAAAGTGTCCCCTGACCCCCATCCAGGAGGAGCAGAGACAGCCACTGCCAGCAAGACCGAGTGGGCACCACACACCCCTCTCCCTGCGGTTGCTGCCCACCAGCGCATCTACAGAATGCAAGCAGGATGATATTTCATTTGAATGATAAAAGATATCATTTCATTTGAACTACTTTGCCTCCAATCTATCTCTTACATTGGTATCATGGGACCACAACACCACTGGATGGCATGTTGAAACTCAATGAAACACTCTCGGCCGGGGGGGGAGGGAGAGGGGACGGGGAGGGGACTTCTAGTTTCCTGATTCCTAACTCTTTGGGGGAGGCGTTCACATTCACTTCACCCTAGTTACTGCAGATGCAGTTAGCTGTTTAGACAAAGAGGTAGGCATGGCGGCGAGTGAGTGATGCAATCAATACATTGTGAATATGGTAGTGGTGGGTGGGTGGGTGTCCCAGTGGGTCAGTCACTGTCAGGTCATGGGCAGGACAGGAGGGGGGAAGGCAGTGAGCGTGGGGGTAGGTAAGGTGGAGTTAACTCTGGTGTCAGGGAAGGTGGGGGCAGGGCAGTCAGTGACGGCGTCGGCGAGCGTAATGTAATAACTAAGCATATTTTTTTGGCATACAAAGTATGCCATGAGCAACACAACACAGCAATATTTTTATGATTATTAACATACAATAACAGTAATGTAATAGTAAAAAAAAATGTTTAGAGTGACACAGAACAGCGGGGATTTGAACCCGCAGAATGACAGTTGCAAATTGTACAGCAAGTGGGAACTTTAACAACTACACCCCCATGCCATATAGGTGTTGCAGGCGCCAAGAGATGTATGGATGGGGTCCCGAGAGTGTTTTAGTTTTTAAAACGTATCCAAAAGTTTTTGAATAAGTTTTAAAACTTATACGTTTTAAAACTTATGGATGTGTGGCCTGGAGGGGTGCAGAGGGAAACTATGCATCCATAGTTGGGAATGGGATGGGATTGGGAACTATGCATTTGAATAAATAAATGGGGATACCCATCAAATATGCATCATTCAACCTACCATTTGTGGATTAGCCAATGGGCACTACTCATTTAGTATCCCACGAGTACCCATTTTGGCTTTAAAATGGGGGAGTGTGTGTGTCTGTATGCCTACTTACTTTATAAGACAGATGATTAGAAAGGACTTGAACAGAAAAAGGGCGGAATCTTGTGTACAGCTACCCCAAAGCAGAGATTCTGAGCCACATGAGATGGACTCTTTTAAAGCTCTAAATGTGTAGTGGATATTAGGTGCTGGACTTGGATCTGGGAGATCAGGGCTCAAATTTCACCCTAGCCAGTGAAATCACTGAGTGGCCTTGGTGAAGTCTCACAAGTTCAACCTATCAGTCTCAGTTCCCCATCTGTAAAATGGGAATACATGTGTATCTGTCTTTCCTTTCTGTGTGTTCCCCTCATCCTTGTCCATCTTCGATTGTAAGCCCACTGGGCAGGACCTGTCTCAGAAAATCACTCTCTCTTAGGGGATTAGTTCACTGTCCTTTATTAACTCAACAATCCATATACAAAGGCTCTTATAAATTATACGAGGCAGGAATGGCAGTGCACTGCCAGACAGTGGGGCAGACGGAGTTGGGGGGGAGGGGGTTGTTCTTAAGAGCAGAAGAATATAGCCATCCATAGGCAGTTGAGCCACACTAAAGAGCACACAGTAGTATGGTGGGGAGGGAGGAGTTTCCTGTAACTGAATAGCATTGGATTAATGCTATTTTCATTTCAAAGGCTTTGTCGGGGCAGGGCCACCACCACGGCATCGATTAGCAAATTGCAACAGTCACACACCCACTCCCTACCTGCCTGTATATCTCTACTGTTTCTGCAATCTAGATAGATGCAGATGCAGTGACAGTGAGTGGCGTGCAGTGTTTTCTGACATGACACTAACCACAGTTTAACCACACTTAAGCATTTCAAACTATGGACCAGGTACCAGGTTCATAGTTGCTGCCACTGCTATATATAACTAATTACTAATCTCAGTACCAGTTAATGATTGACTTTGATGACCACACATCTCCGAAAGGGTGGTCATCAAAGCAATTCCCACCGGGAAACATCAAAAAGTAACAACTGAACGGCAATCACCAGCCGGAATCAAGAAAAAAGATTCCCAGGTGGGGACAAAGCACGCAGCATCGCTGCCAGGCAACAAGCAACAACACAGGCCGGGGAGGGAGATTTAAAGCACAGCGGCAGCAGGGGAACTTGGCGGGATGGAGCGAGGTGAAAGGGAGAGGAGACTGAGACTGAGAGAGGTCCTCTGGGCGGTCCTGCTGGGTGGTCGGGGGCCTGTCCCCTGGACCAGGCTGCTCCCTGACATACAGGCAGCTCCTGCAGCTGCATGCTTGCTGTCATCACCTCCTCCCACCTATCTGTGTTGGCTGCTGCCGGTTGTCCTCGCCTCCCCTGCTAATTGTATCAGCTGTGCTGTGTGTGTGCTCTGTTACAGCAGTTGGGCTGGGTCTGCACCCCACACCTCGCTCGTCTGCCGTGCCATGTTGCGGCCTGTGCCCTTATCGCTTGGCCTTGGAGCTCCCCGTCCCCTGCTTCCCCTCCCGTCCCTCCAGGGATTTGTGGGGCCCCTCATTCCTTGCCTTTAGTCTAATCTACTTGCTGGACCATGACGGGTTGTGCATTCCCAGTGCTCGCGGGCCCCACTCCTCCCGGCCCCCCCCATAGATGGAACTACTGGGAGACCATGGCCCTGTGTGACCTGTGGCACTCCCCGGCAGTGCAATTGCTCCTCAGCTGCCCAGACAGCCTCACAGGTGACTAAGCGAGTATGAGCTCTGGCCTTCGGTACTATGACTATGAGGTGAGAGCCCGCAATTGCCAGCTTCATGTGGAGTCGCTGGGCCTGCGTCCCTTTCCCGACAGGAGCATCCTGGAGCTGAGGTGCATGCATGTGGCTTGGACGCCTGCGGAGATGGTGTCTGCCCTCTCTGTGTGCAACCTGTCCACCTACATGGCCTGTTTGGTGGAGGGGGGCCCTGCCCTGGCTGTTTCCTACTTTGGCAGCATGCACGGGGCCCGTGGCTACCAGCGTTCTAGTGGGGTGATCTACCACCACCTGTTGGAGCTTGGCCACCTTCCATGGCCCCCTGCTGCTGACTATGGCTTGTCTGAGCCCACCGAGGCAGAGCTGGTGGCGCTGGCTGGTGTGTGGTCCCGCTCGGATGTGCAGGTGGGGCTGGCCATGCAGGATCCCTTTGAGGCGTACTACCTGGTTGCCCACCACATGTCTGCACTGGGGTACCATCGGGGCATGCTCCAGTGGTCCCACTTCATGCACCTGGTGGGCCACCTGACCCCGGGCCCCTTCGTGGCCCCCTTCAGCTGGCTGTGAGGCCCCCTTTGCCTTCTGGGCCCTGGATGCTGTGCCCACAGTGTGCTCCTGCCTCCAGCCTGACGTCTTGGATCCCTGCCCGCTTCCTCCCTGTCCCGGTCTCACTGCCTGCTTCCTTCCTGATGCCCACACTCCTGTGCCTGTGCCTGCCCCAGTTGACTGTGTGCCATTGGGGTTCAACTTCTGGGCCCCCCGGACCGCGCCTCCCTGCATCCCTGCTATGGATCACCAGCTCAACTCTCCGGCTCTGGCTCACCTCCATCCTGTTCATCGCACTTGCACCCTCGCTGATGTGTGTATATATATATATATATATATATATATATGTATATACATTTACATTGCCTGTTTTATTCTGAAATAAACACTGTTTTAAAAAAAGAGATTTGCATTATTAGTATTCATTTTTTAAAATTATTATTATTAAAAAAATAAAAGTAAAAAAACTTTCAACATATATAAGAATATAACATTCAAATAAAAATATAGAAAAATATTAACTGTTGTATTAATAAAATATTTTTAAATTCCCCTTTTTGGGGGGTGAAAACTATTTACAAAGATTGCAACTATTACTGATTTTTCCAAAATAAAACCTTAATCTGGGATTACAATTAAAAAGGGTTCATTAACCCCCTCCAGGTTTGGAACAGCACTGGATGGCAAGTTTTTTTGGGAAACACTCTTGGTCGGGGGGAGGGGACGTGGAGTGGGGGACTTATAGTTTCTTACTTCTTTGCGGGGGTGGGTGGGAGTTCACGTTCACTCCGTCCCTCCCAACCCTAGTTACTGCAGTTAGCTGTTTAGTGTTAACTGTTAACATAAGAAAGAGGTAGGCGTGGCAGCGGGTGTGTGAGTGAAAAAAGAAAGTGTCCCCCAGGAGCAGACAGCCAGCAAGACCGGGCAGCACCACACTCCCCTCTGTCTGTTGCCGGTTGCCGCCCAGCCCACCAGCGCATCTGCTCACAACTTCGCAAGTAATCAAACAGTGGCGACTCAGAGTCTCAGCACACAACAGGTCATGCAGCAGGAAGCAGGACTCAGTCAGGACTGAGGAGTGCTGCTGCTGGGCTGTGTACTGTTTTTGAGTAAAATATTAAAAGTTAGCTACTGCAGAGAAGTCTGATAAATTAAACTATAAATGAAACTTGTAGCAGAGTGAAAATAGGACGCTCACAGCCTCGCCTCGTGTCTGTGTTGGCTAATGAAAGCATACTTGTTTTGATTACAAAGTATGTTACATGAGCAACACAACAGCAATAATTTTAAGATTAATAGAGAATTAATAGACAATGACTGTGTAATATAAAAGTCTGAAAAAAATTATAAAAGTAAAATGCAACACTGCAGATTAGAACTGCCAGAACAAAAACAACAGAATGCAAGCAGGGAACCTAAACCACTATGCTACCATGTCCTATTGGCTATGCGTGACTCCAGACTTCATATGCATGCATGGATGGGATCCCAAGAGTGTTTTAGTTTTTAAAACTTATTCAAAAATAATTCATAATAACCAGAGTGATGATGTAATAATTAGTTCATGGTTAGGAAAGGGGTTGAAAATACTACTCCTAACTGTAGTAAGGCTTTTGCTATGCATGCACTGTATGAAAATGTTCTAGTTTTCAAGCAAGTGGTGGAACCTTTAAATACAGAACATAGTGGAAGGGCGGGAGCTACCGCTTGCCAACAGCTGTGTGAATGGTCCCTTTAAATTCACCGCTTGCTGCTTTTGTGTCGGTATGAGATTTGCCAACAGTGACAATGGCTTTCCTGAGTCAACATTGGCTTTTTCAGTGGCTTCTGTGAGGTAAACAAAGGGCAATGTGCACTGCTGAGAGCACGGCAAGGAACCACGCCCCCTGTCATTCGTGCAGCAGTAATGGAGTACCTACTAATGATTGGTAAGTTGGCTCTAATTGAGTTTAAAGTTCAAGTCTGTTGGAATTGGAATTTTTATTGGAATTATCCAATTGGATAATTGGAATTTAATTCTTCAACAGGGGAAGCACTTTGGAGATGTGCCATGTATGCCATTGAGCGGCTGGGCACCATAGTGATGGTGCTGCAAGGCCTGGCAGTTCTCCAGGACCAGCTGGGTGAGTATGACAGGTGTGCTTCGTAGACGTGGACCTTAATAGGCGGTAGTATAATGTCTGTGCTGTTTGATAATGTGCGTTACATGGGGGGGGGGTTGGTTCCTAGTTGAAAGATTTGAGCAAGACCACAAGGCCTGGAGGGAGGAGATGGAACACCTGCGAGCCCTGATGGTGCGCATTCTCCAGAGGCTCGAGCCTGCAAGGCAGGATGCCGCGGTCGAGGAGGAGCTCGAGGGGGTTAATGATTCATAATTTTGATCCCTGATTAATCAGGGAAGCGGGAGAAATCATTTTTAAAAGTTTTAAAATTGTTTATAAAAGTTGAGAGTTTATTATATTAATTTTGTTACAATGTGATATTTTTGTACAGGTTTTTAAAAGATTTTTATACATGAATTTCTTTATATACTAATATTTATTTCCAGTAAATTTTCTATTATTGTATATGTTTTGTATAGTTTTGAATCTTTTGAATGTTTTGAATGTTTTGTATAGTTCTGAATCTTTTATTCAGTAATAAAAAATCACTTGTGAATAAATAACAATATTTTTCACTTTTCTTTTTCCAATACATCCAACAATGCAACTTTTCTGTATATATATATGCGCATGCAGTGGCATAAACATATGTATATGTATGCAGAGGCATACACATATGTACATATACACACACACACACACTCCAGGCCACACACACATATTTATATCGTAAATCAAGGAATTATGGAGGGGTCATGGCGGATGCATGGCCTGGCGGGGTGCAGAGGGATCAGGGTGGATGTGTGACCTGGATGGTGCAGATTCAGAGGGAAACTATGCATCCATAATTGGGAATGGATGGGATTGGGAACTATGCATTTAAATAAATAAATGGGGATACCCATCAAATATGTATTATTCAACCTACCATTTGTGGATTAGCCAATGGGCACTACTCATTTAGTATCCCACAAGTACCCATTTTGGCTTTAAAATGGGGGAGTGTGTGGGTCTGTATGCCTACTTACTTTATAAGGCTAGAGGCTCTACAGTAACTTCCAACTACTAGAGGCTCAGGCTAGTAGTGCCTCTATTAGTTGGAATGAAACACTCTTGGTAAGGGGGAGGGGACGGGGAGTGGGGGACTAATAGCTTCCTAACGCTTTGAGGGTGGGGGAGTTCACGTTCACTCCCAACCCTGCTTACTGCAGTTAGCTGTTTAGTGTTAACTGTTAACATAACAAAGAGGTAGGCGTGGCGGCGGGTGTGTCATGCAGATAAATGTAATTCGCTCAGCTCATCTTGTGACTGTGACTCTGAGGGCTTGGGGGGGGCATGCTTTCACATGGCCAATGTGAAATAAAGCCCGCCTCCCTGTGTTAAATGCCTGTGTCTGTCAGCTGTCAGTCACAGGGAAGAACTGTGCTTATTGGTGTGCATCCGTTGATAATTAAATGATCCGTGTGGGAGAGGTGGGGCTGGTTTGTCCGGCTACAGCTTTAAGCCATCTCTGTCTATCTGGTGGGAGCATGGGAGGGGACAGTCTTGGGTGGCACAGCGCACCTCAGTAAAAGCACTAGAGACGCAGATCATTCTTGTTTTAAGTTAACAACTAAACAAGAAATAGTAATTGTAGACTGACTCAACATACAAAGCACTGTATGGACTTTATCATTCATGTCTTTATCATTCAGGTCTCTGAGTGTGACCACATACACAGGTTTACTGCTATAAAAAACAGTCACGGCACACTAAAGAAGGAAAACTTTCAATGATGCAGATGAATGTCATTCACTCAGTTCATCTCTCAGCTGTGCCTGTGACTCCGAGTGCCTAGAGGGGGAAGGAGGGGACATTGCTCATTGTGTCCCGATAGCACAACACAGCAATAATTTTATGATTAACATACAATAACAGTAATGTAAAAGTTAAAAAAAAAGAAGTTAAAGTGACACGGAACAGTGGGGATTCGAACCCGCAAAAGGACAGCTGTAAATTGTACAATAAGCGGTAACCTTAACAACTATGCCACCATGCCATACTGATTTTGCAGGAGTTGTGAACTAAAGAGTTCTGACTTCTTCTAGCCCGAGGAAGTGTGCGGAATGAGGACTGTAACAAACTCGTCTGCATGGACTTCATTCCTTCAACTTTCTGTACCGGTCCGATGATGTAAAAAATGACTTAGTCAGCCAATACATAGGTCACCTCAAACTCCCATCAGGAGTTTTGCTCAAAAAACTTTAGTTTGGGGGTCAATTTACCTTTACATAAAAGATCAATTTAACATTAAATAAAAACACCGTTCCTTGAACTCCCACCCAGAACATGTACATGTATGTATTTGAGAAGAATGGGCAGTGATTGTGGCACAGAGGGACAACACCAGCAGTCAGCACTAGGGCTGTAGCGGTATGCCATCGCAGCAGCTGTTACCGA
>QEPC01008898.1:168366-178803 GCA_003113815.1 Sphenodon punctatus
GCAAGCGGGGACCTTAACAACTATGCCAACAGAGTTCTGTTGCTCAGCATGCTTCTTCTAGACTGAGGAATTGCGGAATGAGGATTGTAAGAAACTCTTCTGCATGGACTTCACACAGTACAGTTAGTATCACACTTCATTCCTTCAACTTTCAGAGCCGGTCCTATGATGTAAAAAATGACTCGGTCAGCCAATACACAGGTCACTTTAAACTCCCAACATGAGTTTTGGTCAAAAAACTTTGAAAGATCAATTTGCCATATAATAAAAACACCAACCAGTGGGACAACACTTGTCCCAAACAGAACATGTTGTCCATGCATGTATGTATTGAGAAGAATGAGCAGTTACTGCGGGACAGAGACACACACACACACAAACAGCACCAGCAGTCAGCGTGACAGCATGACAGCACAGCGTAGCAGCAGCATAGTCATCATCATCATTCCTACTCCCTTTGCGGAACCACGATAAACGCTCATAACTGTGTCTCATATATTAAATTGGCGGAACGCGGGAAAAGAATGCTGATTTTATGCGACAACGGTAACAATCAGCAAATCGGCAAAACACATACATGCCGCAACTGCGGATTCTTGGAGCGGAAGAATCGCAGAATTGTGGGGTGCCGTGCGGAATTCTGCGAGGCGCAACGTGGGATGCCGAGGTTGAGGAATGTAATTGCAGTGTGGTAACAGCTGCTGCCGCATCAGCCCTAGTCAGCACAGCACACACATGTGCACCAACGCACCAGCACTGCATATTCCCTTCGCAGAATCGCGATAAACACGCATGACTGTCTCTCATATATTAAATTGGCGGAAGGCAGAAAAAGGCCGCCGATTGTACACGACAATGGTGACAATTGGAAAAAGCAATAAAGCACATCAATGCCCCATCTGCGGATTCTTGTAGCGGCAAATGCAGAATCACGGAGGTTCTGAGTGGAATCCCGCGGGGCGCAACGTCGGATGCCGAGTTTTAGGAATGGAATTGCGGCACGGTAAAAGCTCCTGCTGCATCAGCTCTAGTGCACAGGGCTGTGGGGTAGCTCTGAGCACTTGGGGGATGGTGGGTGTGTAGCCTGCCTTTACAGCATGACGGTATGGAGGTTGGGGGTGGGGGGGGTTGAGGTGTGCTCCTGCCATGACTCATCTGTCACATAAGGGTGTGTGTGCTCCTGGTGTTCTATCACCCTACTGTGTGTGATCGGTTGCCTCAGGGGATAGCTGTTTATTCCCCTTTGTGGTTGTGGCCTCGCAAGGGCATCCTGTGGACGGTTGCTATCATGCAGGGCTCTTGAAACATGCTGGTAGCACACCCCTTGTTTAACTGCTACCTGTTCTAACTTCCGAACCATCTGGTTTCCCCCCGACCCCCCCATGGATAGCTGTGCATGCTGCCAGGGGCTTTCCCACTGTGTCATCCAGTGTGCAGCTCTTGTTTCCTATTGGTCCATCCACTATGCTGTGCCACCCCCTGGGGTGTGTAGCCATGGGCTCCCCCTATTGGTTCCCCATAGCATACCCTGGCAACCATGGATGGGTGACGTGGAGGCCGTGCTCCTGACCACATGTTCGGATGACTTGTGGATCGCTTGCCACCTGCACGGCCAACCCTGCTGGAGCACCTCGTGGGGCGGTGGCTGGGTGGCCCTGGGGGTGGGATCCAGTGTGCTTGGATCGTGTTGTGGCTGCCACTGCTTCCCCCCTTGGTTGCCGGCTCCCCATGCGTACCTCTCACTTCCTCGTTCCCTCTAGCCTCAGTGATTATCTTCCTGACTGTTCTGCACCTTGGGGAGATGGCAGGACAGCTCCAGAGGGCAGCATCAGAGCTCCGGGCAGGGGCCCAGGTGTACCAGGTGATACATGAGTTGCCCCGTTAACGGTTCCCCCCCTCCCCCCTTTGGTGTGGGGATCCGTGGTTGCGGGGGCATATGATCTGTTTTACTGGCACCCTCCCTCTCTCCTGTAGTGCAGGTGCTGATTAACAAGCGGACCAGGGAGCAGGAGGAGGTGGTGCAACTCCTGCTCCACTTGCTGCAGCGGGTGCACCAACTGGACCGTGACCAGGTGGATCGCTGGCGCAGGGTATGGAGTGACCGGCCCTATTGTGGCTGCAGCTCCTGCCCACCATACCTATCTGTTGGAGTTCCCAGCACTTGTTGCAATTTAGGTTTTATTAATAAAGGTTGTTGTTTTGGTTCCCCTTCTGTTTGTGTCCTCCTTTCCTGGGGTGTGTCCCTCTGTCCGTGCCCTGCTGGGTTTCCCTGATGTGGTTGCCTGTCTAGGGTTGCTTCTTTTGATGGGTTGCGTGGGTCTGTTCCTGATCACTGGATCCCCTGTGGTCTGGCACCCTGTTTCCCTTGCTTTGTCCCTTCTCTTGTGTGTGTGCTGTAATGGTTCTCCTTCCCGCCCCCATCCCGTTCATCACACCCACCCATTCCTTGTGTCCCTCCGGCCATGGGGGGATGGTTGCCCATAGGGTCTGGCCTGGCTGGTTTTGCCCCCCTGTCTTCCCAGTTGTATTGTTGGTCTCCCCCTGTGCCACTTGCACCCCTGGCTGGTGCTTTGTTGCCGGCTGGTGCTTTGTGGCCACTTCCCGTGTGTTTGGGGACGCCTCTCGACTCTCTGCCCTCGGTTCCTGTCTGCTCCCCATCTGTCTTGTTCCTGGCTCAGTTTTATGTTGCCCAGGGTTTCCTATGTGTGGTCGTACGTTGGGGGTCTTTGTGTGTCTCTAGGTATGGGCCCCATTTGTTTCAGGTCCTGCTTCTTCTTGTCAGTGACCTTGCTTGTTCCCTGATCCCCTCCCCACAGCTGCAGTCCCCTCTCTCCTTTACATCCTGTGTTTCCCAGTGTTCCTGTGTGCATGGCTGTGGGGAAGGGGGCTGTTTTCCCTTGGGCCCGTGGCCCCCAGCTGTCTGGTTCTTGTGCCATGACCTGTGTGGGGCTGTTACTTTGTGTCTCCTGTCATTCTGGCTCCCTTCTCCTCTGCCCTTGCAGGGTCACCGTCTGGTGGTTTGGGGGGCGGTGCCTTGTGCCACGGCTTCGTTTGCTGTTCCTCAGTCATGTTGTCATGTCACTGTGCTGGGCGTGTTTTCCCTTCCATTTGGTGTCTTGGCAGTCCATGTAAATGTCTTGGGTGTTTGCTCGGTGTTTTCCAGGGTGGGTGTTTGGCCGATGGGTGTGTGCCGGCCCCTTGCCTTCCTTACCACAACCCCCCATGGCAGTGTCCGCGTACCGTCTCCCTGCTCATTGCAGGTGGGTGTGCGGTGGGTGTGGTCACCCACCCATCTCCACCCACTGGTGCTGTGGCGGCGGCCATATAAAAAAGGCCTTAGAGTAGTCTCATTGAAACCCGGAGCTGTGTGGCTTGTAGCCAAGGTTTTTAAACAAAATGGTTAGCTATCTGGATCTTCATGGCCTAAAGCATGCTACAACCTGTCTACATGTACTGTTGTTTTGGACTAATTAGCTGGTTGTGAGTAAATGAGACAATAATTATAAAAGCACTTGGAATGCTTAAATGATAGGTTAATAATAAATTTAATCTGGATTAAATGTAGTCACTCTTAATTGGATTAGCAATGATTTATTTGGGTTTACATTAACCCTGTTACTAAATAAATTAAGCTAAATTGGACTAAGATCTTAATTTGAATTTAGTCTCCACACAGATTTAATAAAATCACACTTTTAGCTAATCTGGACTCATTTTCCCATGTAAACAAGACTTTAAAAACTCCATGACTTCATCCAAACTGACCTTTCTCTCTCCGATTACTGACTTGAGCTGCTTTTTCACTCCTCTGAGGATGAGAGTAGCTGTTTTTATTTACTCCAAAGCTCTTAACAAACATGGAGTCTCACAGCCCCCAAGGCAAATTAGTTGAGATCCTTTTTGCAGATGAGTTCAAGCTACAGTCCTCGTCAGATTTGTGTTGTGAACGCTCCGAAGTTGGGACCCAGGCTTGGTGGTTTGGGCCATTGCTAGTTGCACTGTCATCTGCATTGCATCGCAGAGACTCAGACTGCGATCCACCAATTACTTCCTCATGGTTGGTGGACCACAGTCACGCTATACGGCCCTGGGTATGTCACGCAATCTCTCTGTGTCAGTTATTCATTGGTAAAATAAGTCTTTTTTGGAAAAGGGTAGGATCTAAATTTTAAATAAGAGTAGCAATTACTACTAATAATACGATCTACCTCAAGAAGAGGTGCAAGCAGATGTTGTTATAAAATGCATTCATATTATGGGCATAATCCTCCACCATTAAAGTCCATGGCAAAGCTACCATTGACTTTATTAGCAGAGGATTATCCTTTGAGATTCTATAGTGAAGGTGGTTGCTTAATAACCAAATCAGAGGTTCCCAAACTTTACAAGCATATGGCACCTCTTTTGTCCCCCAAACTATGATATGATACCCCAATGACCAATTGCCACCCCCTCACTGGCCCCCATCAGCCTCAGCCCAACTTCCTACCTAGCCCCTCTTGCCTCCCACCTCCAGGTCACTTGTCCTCCAGTGCAGGCATGGTGCTCTTCTGCCCCACTGAACAGCTGATGGTTGGGGGGCAGGAATGCCCCACCCACAGCGCAAGCCCCAGCCCAGGGCCCCCTGTTTACCACAACACTATGGAGTGTTCAACCTAAATAGAGGAATCCGTGTCAGAGGGTGATTTCAGACGTTACGGGTGCCCGATTCACCACAGTGGATTTCCAGCAGTGGTGAACTGACGAACCACCCCCCAGGGTGAATAAAAGCCCCAAACAGATGTGACAGGGCCGGAACCATGGCAGGGAATCAGGCCGGCAGATCACGGGCTGGGGCAGCGCAACAGACATGACGCTGATTCCCGGCCGTGGTCAAAACACCCAGAATCCACCGGGCAGGGGCAGGACACAGACATGGCCGCCTGAGGGCAAACGAAGCCAAAAAGCACAAAAGGGAACGCCCACAAAAGGGAAACAGGAAGGGAGGGGGGAGAGGGAGAAGTGCCGGCCAGGTACCACACACAACAGGCACACAGACAACAGGCGCACAGTGGAACACACAGCACAAGCACACCCGGGCACACACACACACACACAGAAGGGAAAGGAAGGGACAGGAAGGGGGGACACAGGTGCCCGGACAACAGACAAGGCACACCGGGCACGGGGGTGGGGGGGACACAGAACAGGGAAGAGTGGAGGAAGGCAACGGGGCAGGGCAGAACACAGACAACGGCAACCACAACCCCCACAGCAGAACTGTCTGCACGGGCACCGACACAGGCGGGTTGGTGAGGCCATACAGAGCGTCGTACCCAGGTACCAGGGAAGGCAACCATGGAGGGGAACACCAGGTGCGGAGGCAGACGGGAGGGTGGGGGCCAGAGGGGTCCCGGAGCCACAGGCAGGGGCTGCAGCACCCCGGGAAGCAGGCAGCACAGCAGCACAGCGGAGACATCACGGAGGGAGCAGACAGCGGAAACCAGTCCCCAGGCAGGGGTGGGAGCCCACATGGGGGCAGGCAACCGGGGGGTCTGGGAGGCACACCGGGACTTACACCCAGCTGCCGGGGGCCACAACGGGCCCAGGGGCCGGGTGCCCCGCCCGATGAACCAGGTGGGGTCAATGGATCATGCCCCGGCGGTACCCCAACAAGGACATGTGGTGGGCGATCAGGTAGTAGGCCTTGAAGGGATCCTGCATGGACAGCCCCAACTGCACATCCGAACGGGACCACACGCCCGACAGCACCGGCAGCTCCGCCGCGGTAGGCTCCGACACGCAGCAGTCATCAGCAGGGGGCCACGGAAGCTGTCCCAGCTCTCACAGCCGGTGATACACCACCCCACGAGAGCGCTGGTACCCATGGACCCCGTGAACACAGCCAAAGTAGGACACGGCCAAGGCAGGGCCCCCCTCTGCAAGGCAGGTCATGTGGGCGGCCAGGCTGCACACAGACAGTGCAGACATGGTCTCGGCTGCAGACCAGCCCACGTGAGAGCACCTCATCTCCGGGATATGCCCATTGGGGAAGGGAACCAGCCCCAGAGTCTCCGCATGCAGCCGGCAATCACAAGCGCTCACCTCATAGCCGAAGTAGTGAAGACCAGAGCTCAGGCTCGCATAAGCACCTGACTGGCTGTCAGGGCAGCCCATGAGCAGCTGCACGGCTGGGGTATGCCACAGGTCACACAGGGACATGGTCTTGCGGAAGGTCCAGCTATGGGGGGCCCCATGGGGGCCAGGAAGCGGGAGTCCAGTGGATGCACAACCAGCCATGATCCAGCTAGACAGGGAGAATAACACCATGGACAGGGGTGGCACACATAACCTCCAGGGCTGGGGGGGCCTCAGAGGGGTCCCAAGGACAGGACAGGCGGCCACGGACCGCAACATTGTATCGCAACAGTGAGAGGCATGGGGTGTGGATCCGGCACAGCGGCAGAAAACAAGGGCCCAAGCAGGATGGCTAATCAGGATGGCAAGGACACAGTGTTGCAAACAGGGAGGGGGGGCGATGGCTGAAGGCATGCAGCTGCACAAGGAACACAAAGCCTCGCACGCCCATGCGTGCGCGAGGCCCCATGCGAGGACAGCAAGTGCACCCAACCGCACACCCACGGACACCAGCATCGCATTGGTAGGCCCAGCCGGCTGGGTGCGGGGCCCCGGCCCACCCAAGTCACCATCGGGCCCGCAAAACCGTCCCCCAACCCCCGGGGCCACCATCACCATGAAGCGGGACAGGGCAACCGCCAACTGGATGCACCTCGTGCTCACAGCTGAGTGGTACCATGACTACACCAAGCAGTTGCGACTCCTTACTGCGGAGCAGCACCTGGGTGCCTGCCTGCGGGTTTCCCTGGCCTGGAGATCTGCAAGGGTCCACAGGGCCCACCATGGGCACAGGAGAGCCCTTGCCCGGCTCAGGGCACAGAGGCTCTCCGGGGCAGACCAGCAGGCTGTGAGCCAGGGCCGAACCCAGCCTGCAGTGCTCTGCGAGGCAGCTGGGTGCCTCCAATGGGGGAGGGAGACCATATGCCGGGCAGCCCTGCTCGCTATGCCCATCAACAGGCGGCTATGGGTCACTGAGCGGGCACAGGGTTGGTGGGCCAGGGCGCTGGCCCAGTGGGATGAGGCAGCCTGGAGGGCCCACTTTAGGCTGGACAAGCTCACCCTGCTCCGGCTCGCTGAGCTCCTTACGCCCTGACTTGAGCGACAGCACACCCCCATGAGGACCCCCATCTCCATGGTCCAGCGGGTGGCTATAGGGGACTAGGCCCTCGCTATGCCCGACTCCTTCCAGTCCATCTCCCAGCACTTTGGGGTATGCCTGAGCACTGTTGCCTGTATCCTCCGGGACGTGTGCGAGGCTGTGGAGGGCGTGCTCCTGGACAGAACGATCCAGCTGGTGGACCAGGAGGCCATGATGGCAGGGTTCGTGGCTGGAGGCTTCCCCAACTGCATGGGTGCTGTGGACGGCACCCACACTGAAATCCTCCGTCCCTCAGCAGGGGAGGCTGTAGAGTATGTCAACAGGCACGGGTATCACTCACTGCAGCTGCAGGCGGTTGTGGATCACCAGGGCCAGTTCATAGACATCTTCACGGGCAACTCCAACCACAGTCATGATGCCTGGATCATGACCATCTCCCCCTTCTATGCCCGGATGTTCTGGGGGGACTTTGCTGACATGGGGATGACCTGGATCAAGGGGGTCCCGATGCCCCCTTGTATCCTGGGTGACCCTGCCTACCCCCTCACCCGGTGGCTAATGAAGGTCTACCCAGTCTCACGCAACCCAGCGGAAGTGCTATACAATAACCGCCTGTGCTCCAGCAGAACCGTGGTGGAGCGAGCCTTCGGGGCCCTCAAGCAGCACTGGAGGAGCCTCGCTGGGCGGCTAGACTACACTGTGGAGACCTCAGTCCTGGTGATTAGTGCCTGGTGTGTGCTGCACAACGTGTGCAAGACCGATGGGTGAAATAAATTGTGGTTGCACTATATTGCCTCCCGGCCCGGTGCCCCTGTACGTTAACGCTGAGAACCTGAGGGAGTACCGTTATGCCAAGCGCATCTGGGATGCCCTGGTGAGACATATCAGCCGGGAGGCCAAGGTGTGAGGGCTGAAACAACCTGGCCCAGGCCCGGGGGTTCCCTGGCCCGGCCCCTGCATGGGAGGCGGTCCAGTACCCCACCACCCCACCCCTGTTGCACAATAATGGGCACGGGAGGCAATATAGTGCAACCACAATTTATTTCACCCCCATGTACATGTGCACCCCACCCCTCTCCCTCTACCCAAGCTGGGCCCCACCCTCTACAGTACCCACCACCTCACACTGTCCTCCCCCTTCCACCCCTTCTTCCCCATCCCACACGTTTCCTGGGACGCCCCCTTGAGCTCCAAGTGTTGGCTACGGAGCTCTGTGAGCTCCCCTCCCCCCCGCTGTCCGTGTCCCCAGCAGTGTCCTGGGCTGCCTCCTGGGCCGGCAAGAGGGGCGGTGGTTGTGGGGAGGGAGAGCCCAGGACCCGGGGGGGCCCCCTTAGCGGCTGCACCTCCGGAGGACAGCGGGGACCGGGAGGCAGATGCGCGGCCCCTGGGGGTGTGGGGGCGGCTAGGGCAGTTGGGGATGGGGCCGGGGTGCCGAGGGGCCCGGCATGGGGCCCTGGGCAGGCAGGGTGCCCAGGGGGGTGCCTTCCATCACATAGGCACACATGGTGCCCGCGTGCAGGAGCAAGGAGGTCCCAATGTCATGGAACCTGTCCATTTTGGCAAAGTGCTCCTGCACCATCCCTGTGATGATCTGCTCCAGCCGCCCGAGCGCTTCCACCTACCTGCTGTGCTCGTGGCGCTCCCGCCTCCGCTCCAGGTGCACCTTGGCCTGGAGCCGCATGTCCCATGCCTCCGCCCACTCCAGGGACCGCTCGATGGCTGCCTCCATCCGGTCCATGGCTGCTATCATCCTCTCCCCCTGTTCCGCTGAGGTCCGGACGATATCCTCCGCCTGGTCCTCCCTCTACCAGCAGACCCATGCCCAGTGCTCCCTCATGCACTGTGCTGGGGTCACGGGCCCTGGAGACAGTGTCTGTTGGGGTTGCCCTGTAGGGTACAGGACGGTGAGTCACCTGCTAGCCCGTGAGCCCACCCTCAGCCCCAGGATGGAACTGGGGCTCTGTGGTCCGCTGGGTGTCTCGCCTGGCCCCTTCCCACCTCCCCGGCCCCTCCCACCGCCTCCGACTGTCCCGGGACCCCCACTTGGCACCCTGGTGGGCCCTCCCACCTGAACCGCGTGCCTCACCTGCTTCATCCACCTGTTCGCCGGGCTCCTCGGCGCCTGCCTGCTCACCCACCTGGGTCTGGTGCCGGGGTGTTCCATGACCTGTGGGCAAGGAGGGGGGGTTGTTGGTGTAGGGATATGCGGTTGGGCGACCAGGACCCGGCTCCCCTTCCCACCTTGCTTGTGGGGGGCTGGGACGGGCCCCGTCCCGTTCATCCCCCCCTTGGACCCTGCCCCCGTGGGCCTGGTCCCTCTCCCCTCCCGGTCACCCGCTTACCCTTATGTCGGTCTCCAATCCTTCTGAGGCCGGCCCCTCAGTGTGGGACTGCTCCCCCATGGACCACTGGCTGAGGGTGATGAGGGTGCCGGCCTCGGACTCCACCTGTCCGACCTGGGGGTGGGTGCCCTCCGGGCTGCTGTCCGGGGGGGGCTGCAGGTGCTAGAGGTCCTGGGGCTGTCCTCCTGGGGGTCCAGGGCCCTGGGGCTTGTGTCTACCAGGGGGACAGCGAGGGGAGGGGGTACCTCAGTCCGTTCCCTGCCCTGGACCACTGCACTCCCCACGAGCTGTGGGGTGGCTATCGAGCCCTTCATGTGCAGGAGTCGGTCCAGGGCATCGTAGAAGGGGGCGGTCCGGGCTCTGTGTCTGGACCACCTATTGTTGTTCCTTATGGCCTTGTACCCCCTCTTCAGCTCCTTGGCCTTGGAGTGGCACTGTGCCATGGTGCAATGGTGCCCCACCGCCTCCATTTCCCGCACTATGTCCTGGTAGACATGTGCGTTCCGCTGGTTGAGCGTGAGCTCCAGCTGGTACTCCAGGGTCCCCCAGATTCGTATGAAGTCCCGGGTCTCCTGCAGCCCCCACTGGCCCCCTATGTGGTAAGGCTTCCTCCCTCATCTCCCCTGTGGGTCCTCCTCCTCCACCACCACCTCTTCCACCGTCTCCTCCTCCGCCCAGGCTGGGCCGGTGTCCTCTGGGGGCTCGTCCACCCGGGCCCTTTTCCGTGTCTGCGGGATGCAGGGGAGTGGGGTTTACGGTTGGGTGCGGTTCTGGCCCCTCTCACGGCCTGCCCCCTTTCCCCCCCTCCCTGCCGGGAGCCTGAGCTGGCCCCCCACCCCCTTAGGTGCCCCTGTGTCCCCTGTTCCCCTCCCCTTGTTT
>QEPC01008900.1:0-23892 GCA_003113815.1 Sphenodon punctatus
AGAGCCTGCTGTCAGAGGCAGAAGCTGCAGGGAGGATATCTACCAACACCTGTGTGTTTCCATGTCTCCTCCCCCAGGTAACAGCATATAGCAGAGGACTACACTGAGGGCGGGGTCCCTGGCTTCAGATGCAGAAACTGCAGGGAGGAGATCTACCCAAACCTGTGTGTTTCCATTTCCCCTCCCCTGGTAACTGCATATAGCAGAGGGCTGCACTGTGGGTATCTTCCCACACCTGTGTGTTTCCATGTCTCCTCCCCCAGGTGACTGCATATAGCAGAGGGCTGGGTCCCAGGAGCACTTGGCTTCAGAGGCAGAAGCAGCCAGAAAGGTATCTGACCACACCTGTGTGTTTCCATGTCTCCTCCCCCAGGTAACTGCATATAGCACAGGGCTGCACTGAGGGCGGCGTCCCAGGAGGGATCTGATTCAGAGGCAGAAGCTGGAGGGAGGGTGTCTACCCAAACCTTTGTGTTTCCATTTCCCCTCCCCTGGTGACTGCATATAGCAGAGGGCTGCACTGTGGGTATCTACCCACATCTCTATGTTTCCATATGTCTTCCGCCAGGTAACTTCATGTAGCAGGGGACTGCACTGAGGGCGGGGTACGATGAGCGTTTGGGTACAGAAGCACAAGCTACAGGGACGATATCTACCCACACCTGTGTTTCCATGTCTCCTCCCCCAGGTTTCTGTATATATCAGCAAGCTCCACGGAGGGCAGGGTCCCAGGAGCATTTTGCTTCAGAGTCAGAAGCTGCAGGGAGGGTCTACCCACACCTGTGTGTTTCCTTGTGTCCTCCCCCAGTTAACGGCATATAGCAGGGGGCTGCACTGAGGGCAGGGTACCAGGAGGGCTTGGCTTCAGGTGCAGATGCTTCAGGGAGGGTATCTACCCACAGCTGTGTTTCCATGTCTCCTCCCCCAGGTAACTGCATATAGCCGAGGGCTACCCTGAGGGCGGGGTCCCAGTAGTGCTTTGCCTCAGAGGAAGACGCTGCAGAGAAGGTATCTACACACACCTGTGTGTTTCCATGTCTCCTGCCCCCAGTAACCGCATATAGCAGAAAGCTGCACTGAGGGCGTGGTCCAATGAGACCTTGGATTCAGCGGCATAAGGAGGGATTCTACCCAAACGTGTGTGTTTCCATTTCTCCTCCCCAGGTGACTGCGTATAGCAGAGGGCTGCAATGAGGGTATCTACCCATATCTGTGTAGTTTCATGTGTCCTTCCCAGGTGACTGCCTATAGCAGAAGAATGCACTGAGGGCTGGGTCCCAGGAGCACTTGAATTCACAGGCAGAAGCTGCCAGAAGAGTATCCACCCACATCTGTGTGTTTCCATGTCTCATCCCCAAGGAAACTGTATATAGCAGAGGGCTACACTGAGAGCGGGGCACCAGGAGACCTTTGTTTCAGAAGCAGAAGCGACAGGGAGGGTATCTACCCACAGCTGTGTTTCCATGTCTACTCCCCCAGGTTGCTCCATATAGCAGAGGGCTGCACTGAGGATGGGGTCCCTGGCTTCAGAGGCAGAAGCTGCAGGGAGGGTATATACTCACACCGGTGTTTCCATGTCTCCTCCACCAGGTAACTGGATATAGCAGAGGGCTGAACAGAGTTCCGGGTGCCAGAAGAGCTTTGCTTCAGAGGCGGAAGCTGCAGGAAGGGTATCTACCCACACCTGTGTGTTTCCATGTCTCCTCCCTCAGGAAACTGCATATATCAGAAGGCTACACTGAGGGCGGGGTCCCAGTAGACCTTGGCTTCAGAGGCAAAAGCTGCAGTGAGGGTATCGACCCAAATCTGTGTGTTTCCATTTCTGCTCCCCCATGTAACTGCATATAGCAGAGGGCTACACTGAGTGCGGGGTCCCAGTAGACCTTGGCTTCAGAGGCAGAAGCTGCAGGGAGGGGATCTACCCAAACCTGTGTGTTTCCATTTCCCCTCCCCAGGTAATTGCCTATAGCAGAGGGCTGCACTGAGGGCAGGGTTCGAAGAGAGCTTGGCTTCAAAGGCAGAAGCCGCAGGGAGGGTATCTTCCCACACCTGTATGTTTCCATGTCTCCTCTCCCAGGCGACTGCATATAGCAGACGGCTGGGTCCTAGGAGCACTTGGCTTCAGAGGCAGGAGCTTCCGGAAAGGTATCTACCCACACCTGTGTGCTTCAATGTCTCCTCCCATAGGAAACTGCATATAGCAGAGGGGTACACTGAGGGCGGGATCCCAGTAGACCTTGGCTTCAGAGGCAGAAGGTGCATGGAGGGTATCTATCCACGTCGGTGTGTTTCCATTTCTACTCCCCCTGGTAACTGCATATAGCAGAGGGTTGCATTGAGGGTGGGGTCCCAGGAGGGCTTGGCTTCAGAGGCAGAAGCTTCATGGGGGGTATCTACCAGACACCTGTGTTTACATGTCTCCTCTCCTAGGTGACTGCATATAGCAGGGGGCTGCACTGATGGCAGGGTATCAGGAGCGCTTCGCTTCAGAGGCAGAAGGTTCCGGGATGGTATCTACCCACATCTGTGTGTTTCCATTTCTGATCCCTCAGGTAACTGCATGTATCAGAGGCCTGCACTGAGGGAGGGGTCCCAGCAGAGCTTGGCTTCAGAGGCAAAAGCTACAGGGAGGGTAGCTACCCTACACCTGTGTTTCCATGTCTCCTCGCACAGGTGACAGCATATAGCAGGGGGCTGCACGAAGGGCAAGGTACCAGGAGCACTTGGCTTCAGAGGCAGAAGAGGCAGGGAGGGTATCTACCCAGACCTGTGTGTTTCCATGTCTCCTCTCCAAGGTAACTGCATATAGCAGGGGGCTGCACTGAGGGCGGGGTACCAGGAGCGCTTGGCTTCAGAGGCAGAAACTGCAGGGATGCTATCTAAACGCACCTGCATGTTTCCATATCTCCTCCACCAGGTAACTGCATATAGCAGGGATCTGCATTGAGGGCAGTGTACCAGGAGCACATGGCTTCAGAGGCAGATGTTGCAGGGAGGGTATCTACCGACATCTGTGTGTTTCATTTCTGATCCCTCAGATAACTGCATATATCAGAGGGCTGCACTGAGGTCGGGGTCGCTGGAGACCTCGGCTTCTAAGGCAGTAGCTGCAGGGAGGGTATCTACCGACACCTGTGTGTTTCCATGTCTCTTCCCCCAGGTTACTGCATATAGCATGGGGCTGCACTGAGGGCAGGATACCAGGAACTCTTGGCTTCAGAGGCAGATGCTGCAGGGAGGGTATCTACCCACATCTGTGTCTTTCCATTTCTGCTCCCTCAGTTAACTCAGTTAACTGCATATATCAGATGGCTGCACTGAGGGCGGGGTCCCTGGAAAGCTGGGCTTCAGAGGCAGAAGGTGCATGGAGGGTATCTACCCACACCTGTGTGTTTCCATGTCTCCTCTCCCAGGTAACTGCATATAAGAGAGGGCTGCACCGAAGACGTGTTCCCAGGAGCGCTTGGCTTCAGAGGCAGAAGCTGCAAGGAGCATATCTACCCACACCTGTGTTTCCATGTCTCCTCCTCCAGGTAACTGCATATAGCAGAGGGCTGGGTCCAGTAGTGCTTGGCTTCAGATGCAGAAGCTGCACAGAGGGGATCTACCTACACCTGTGTGTTTCCATGTCTTCTCCACCAAGTAACTGCATATAGAAGGGGGCTGCACTGAGGGCGGGTACCAGGAGAACTTGCCTTCAGAGGCAGAAGTTGCAGAGAGGTTTTCTACCCACACCTGTGTATTTTCATGTCTCCTCCTCCAGGTAACTGCATATAACACAGGGCTGCACTGAGGGTATCTACCCACACCTGTCTGTTTCCACATCTCCTCACCCAGGTAAAGGCATATAGCAGAGGACTGCGCTGAGGGCAGGGTCCCAGGACAGCTTGACTTCAGAGGCAGAAACGTCAGGGAGTGTATCTACCCACACCTGGGTGTTTCTGTGTCTCATTCCCCAGGTTACTCCATATAGCAGGGGGTTGCAACGAGGGCGGTGTCCCAGCAGAGCTTGGCTTCAGATTCAGAAGCTGCAGGGAGGGTATCTACCCAAACCTGTATGTTTACATTTCTGCTCCCCAGCTGACGGCATATAGGAGAAGGCTGCACTGAGGGTATCTACCCTCTTCTGTGTATTTCCATGTCTCCTCCTCAGGTATCTACCCACACCTGTGTGTTTCCACCTCTCCTCCCCCAGGTAACTGCATATAGCAGAGGGCTGTACTGAGGGTGGGATCCCAGGGAAGCTTGCCTTCAGAGGCAGAAGCTGCAGGGAAGGTATCTACACACACCTGTGTGTTTCCATGTTTCCTCTCCCCAGATAATTATATANATCTGTGTGTTTCCATTTCTGCTCCCCCATGTAACTGCATATAGCAGAGGGCTACACTGAGTGCGGGGTCCCAGTAGACCTTGGCTTCAGAGGCAGAAGCTGCAGGGAGGGGATCTACCCAAACCTGTGTGTTTCCATTTCCCCTCCCCAGGTAATTGCCTATAGCAGAGGGCTGCACTGAGGGCAGGGTTCGAAGAGAGCTTGGCTTCAAAGGCAGAAGCCGCAGGGAGGGTATCTTCCCACACCTGTATGTTTCCATGTCTCCTCTCCCAGGCGACTGCATATAGCAGACGGCTGGGTCCTAGGAGCACTTGGCTTCAGAGGCAGGAGCTTCCGGAAAGGTATCTACCCACACCTGTGTGCTTCAATGTCTCCTCCCATAGGAAACTGCATATAGCAGAGGGGTACACTGAGGGCGGGATCCCAGTAGACCTTGGCTTCAGAGGCAGAAGGTGCATGGAGGGTATCTATCCACGTCGGTGTGTTTCCATTTCTACTCCCCCTGGTAACTGCATATAGCAGAGGGTTGCATTGAGGGTGGGGTCCCAGGAGGGCTTGGCTTCAGAGGCAGAAGCTTCATGGGGGGTATCTACCAGACACCTGTGTTTACATGTCTCCTCTCCTAGGTGACTGCATATAGCAGGGGGCTGCACTGATGGCAGGGTATCAGGAGCGCTTCGCTTCAGAGGCAGAAGGTTCCGGGATGGTATCTACCCACATCTGTGTGTTTCCATTTCTGATCCCTCAGGTAACTGCATGTATCAGAGGCCTGCACTGAGGGAGGGGTCCCAGCAGAGCTTGGCTTCAGAGGCAAAAGCTACAGGGAGGGTAGCTACCCTACACCTGTGTTTCCATGTCTCCTCGCACAGGTGACAGCATATAGCAGGGGGCTGCACGAAGGGCAAGGTACCAGGAGCACTTGGCTTCAGAGGCAGAAGAGGCAGGGAGGGTATCTACCCAGACCTGTGTGTTTCCATGTCTCCTCTCCAAGGTAACTGCATATAGCAGGGGGCTGCACTGAGGGCGGGGTACCAGGAGCGCTTGGCTTCAGAGGCAGAAACTGCAGGGATGCTATCTAAACGCACCTGCATGTTTCCATATCTCCTCCACCAGGTAACTGCATATAGCAGGGATCTGCATTGAGGGCAGTGTACCAGGAGCACATGGCTTCAGAGGCAGATGTTGCAGGGAGGGTATCTACCGACATCTGTGTGTTTCATTTCTGATCCCTCAGATAACTGCATATATCAGAGGGCTGCACTGAGGTCGGGGTCGCTGGAGACCTCGGCTTCTAAGGCAGTAGCTGCAGGGAGGGTATCTACCGACACCTGTGTGTTTCCATGTCTCTTCCCCCAGGTTACTGCATATAGCATGGGGCTGCACTGAGGGCAGGATACCAGGAACTCTTGGCTTCAGAGGCAGATGCTGCAGGGAGGGTATCTACCCACATCTGTGTCTTTCCATTTCTGCTCCCTCAGTTAACTCAGTTAACTGCATATATCAGATGGCTGCACTGAGGGCGGGGTCCCTGGAAAGCTGGGCTTCAGAGGCAGAAGGTGCATGGAGGGTATCTACCCACACCTGTGTGTTTCCATGTCTCCTCTCCCAGGTAACTGCATATAAGAGAGGGCTGCACCGAAGACGTGTTCCCAGGAGCGCTTGGCTTCAGAGGCAGAAGCTGCAAGGAGCATATCTACCCACACCTGTGTTTCCATGTCTCCTCCTCCAGGTAACTGCATATAGCAGAGGGCTGGGTCCAGTAGTGCTTGGCTTCAGATGCAGAAGCTGCACAGAGGGGATCTACCTACACCTGTGTGTTTCCATGTCTTCTCCACCAAGTAACTGCATATAGAAGGGGGCTGCACTGAGGGCGGGTACCAGGAGAACTTGCCTTCAGAGGCAGAAGTTGCAGAGAGGTTTTCTACCCACACCTGTGTATTTTCATGTCTCCTCCTCCAGGTAACTGCATATAACACAGGGCTGCACTGAGGGTATCTACCCACACCTGTCTGTTTCCACATCTCCTCACCCAGGTAAAGGCATATAGCAGAGGACTGCGCTGAGGGCAGGGTCCCAGGACAGCTTGACTTCAGAGGCAGAAACGTCAGGGAGTGTATCTACCCACACCTGGGTGTTTCTGTGTCTCATTCCCCAGGTTACTCCATATAGCAGGGGGTTGCAACGAGGGCGGTGTCCCAGCAGAGCTTGGCTTCAGATTCAGAAGCTGCAGGGAGGGTATCTACCCAAACCTGTATGTTTACATTTCTGCTCCCCAGCTGACGGCATATAGGAGAAGGCTGCACTGAGGGTATCTACCCTCTTCTGTGTATTTCCATGTCTCCTCCTCAGGTATCTACCCACACCTGTGTGTTTCCACCTCTCCTCCCCCAGGTAACTGCATATAGCAGAGGGCTGTACTGAGGGTGGGATCCCAGGGAAGCTTGCCTTCAGAGGCAGAAGCTGCAGGGAAGGTATCTACACACACCTGTGTGTTTCCATGTTTCCTCTCCCCAGATAATTATATATAATGCAGTAGTTTCCACCTCTGAGTTTGGATAGATACCCTCCCTGCAGCTTCTGCCTTTGAAGCCACGTGCTCCTGGGACCCTGCCCTCATTGCAGGGAGGGTATCTAGGCTCTGTTCTTGGCCCTCTCCTCTTCTCGATCTATACCTCATCCTTAGGCAAACTCATTGCCTCCCATGGCTTCCAATACCACCTCTATGCTGATGACACTCAACTCTNGTGTGTTTCCATTTCTGCTCCCCCATGTAACTGCATATAGCAGAGGGCTACACTGAGTGCGGGGTCCCAGTAGACCTTGGCTTCAGAGGCAGAAGCTGCAGGGAGGGGATCTACCCAAACCTGTGTGTTTCCATTTCCCCTCCCCAGGTAATTGCCTATAGCAGAGGGCTGCACTGAGGGCAGGGTTCGAAGAGAGCTTGGCTTCAAAGGCAGAAGCCGCAGGGAGGGTATCTTCCCACACCTGTATGTTTCCATGTCTCCTCTCCCAGGCGACTGCATATAGCAGACGGCTGGGTCCTAGGAGCACTTGGCTTCAGAGGCAGGAGCTTCCGGAAAGGTATCTACCCACACCTGTGTGCTTCAATGTCTCCTCCCATAGGAAACTGCATATAGCAGAGGGGTACACTGAGGGCGGGATCCCAGTAGACCTTGGCTTCAGAGGCAGAAGGTGCATGGAGGGTATCTATCCACGTCGGTGTGTTTCCATTTCTACTCCCCCTGGTAACTGCATATAGCAGAGGGTTGCATTGAGGGTGGGGTCCCAGGAGGGCTTGGCTTCAGAGGCAGAAGCTTCATGGGGGGTATCTACCAGACACCTGTGTTTACATGTCTCCTCTCCTAGGTGACTGCATATAGCAGGGGGCTGCACTGATGGCAGGGTATCAGGAGCGCTTCGCTTCAGAGGCAGAAGGTTCCGGGATGGTATCTACCCACATCTGTGTGTTTCCATTTCTGATCCCTCAGGTAACTGCATGTATCAGAGGCCTGCACTGAGGGAGGGGTCCCAGCAGAGCTTGGCTTCAGAGGCAAAAGCTACAGGGAGGGTAGCTACCCTACACCTGTGTTTCCATGTCTCCTCGCACAGGTGACAGCATATAGCAGGGGGCTGCACGAAGGGCAAGGTACCAGGAGCACTTGGCTTCAGAGGCAGAAGAGGCAGGGAGGGTATCTACCCAGACCTGTGTGTTTCCATGTCTCCTCTCCAAGGTAACTGCATATAGCAGGGGGCTGCACTGAGGGCGGGGTACCAGGAGCGCTTGGCTTCAGAGGCAGAAACTGCAGGGATGCTATCTAAACGCACCTGCATGTTTCCATATCTCCTCCACCAGGTAACTGCATATAGCAGGGATCTGCATTGAGGGCAGTGTACCAGGAGCACATGGCTTCAGAGGCAGATGTTGCAGGGAGGGTATCTACCGACATCTGTGTGTTTCATTTCTGATCCCTCAGATAACTGCATATATCAGAGGGCTGCACTGAGGTCGGGGTCGCTGGAGACCTCGGCTTCTAAGGCAGTAGCTGCAGGGAGGGTATCTACCGACACCTGTGTGTTTCCATGTCTCTTCCCCCAGGTTACTGCATATAGCATGGGGCTGCACTGAGGGCAGGATACCAGGAACTCTTGGCTTCAGAGGCAGATGCTGCAGGGAGGGTATCTACCCACATCTGTGTCTTTCCATTTCTGCTCCCTCAGTTAACTCAGTTAACTGCATATATCAGATGGCTGCACTGAGGGCGGGGTCCCTGGAAAGCTGGGCTTCAGAGGCAGAAGGTGCATGGAGGGTATCTACCCACACCTGTGTGTTTCCATGTCTCCTCTCCCAGGTAACTGCATATAAGAGAGGGCTGCACCGAAGACGTGTTCCCAGGAGCGCTTGGCTTCAGAGGCAGAAGCTGCAAGGAGCATATCTACCCACACCTGTGTTTCCATGTCTCCTCCTCCAGGTAACTGCATATAGCAGAGGGCTGGGTCCAGTAGTGCTTGGCTTCAGATGCAGAAGCTGCACAGAGGGGATCTACCTACACCTGTGTGTTTCCATGTCTTCTCCACCAAGTAACTGCATATAGAAGGGGGCTGCACTGAGGGCGGGTACCAGGAGAACTTGCCTTCAGAGGCAGAAGTTGCAGAGAGGTTTTCTACCCACACCTGTGTATTTTCATGTCTCCTCCTCCAGGTAACTGCATATAACACAGGGCTGCACTGAGGGTATCTACCCACACCTGTCTGTTTCCACATCTCCTCACCCAGGTAAAGGCATATAGCAGAGGACTGCGCTGAGGGCAGGGTCCCAGGACAGCTTGACTTCAGAGGCAGAAACGTCAGGGAGTGTATCTACCCACACCTGGGTGTTTCTGTGTCTCATTCCCCAGGTTACTCCATATAGCAGGGGGTTGCAACGAGGGCGGTGTCCCAGCAGAGCTTGGCTTCAGATTCAGAAGCTGCAGGGAGGGTATCTACCCAAACCTGTATGTTTACATTTCTGCTCCCCAGCTGACGGCATATAGGAGAAGGCTGCACTGAGGGTATCTACCCTCTTCTGTGTATTTCCATGTCTCCTCCTCAGGTATCTACCCACACCTGTGTGTTTCCACCTCTCCTCCCCCAGGTAACTGCATATAGCAGAGGGCTGTACTGAGGGTGGGATCCCAGGGAAGCTTGCCTTCAGAGGCAGAAGCTGCAGGGAAGGTATCTACACACACCTGTGTGTTTCCATGTTTCCTCTCCCCAGATAATTATATATAATGCAGTAGTTTCCACCTCTGAGTTTGGATAGATACCCTCCCTGCAGCTTCTGCCTTTGAAGCCACGTGCTCCTGGGACCCTGCCCTCATTGCAGGGAGGGTATCTAGGCTCTGTTCTTGGCCCTCTCCTCTTCTCGATCTATACCTCATCCTTAGGCAAACTCATTGCCTCCAATGGCTTCCAATACCACCTCTATGCTGATGACACTCAACTCTATCACTCTACTTCCTCTCTCTCTCCCTCTGTTCAAGCTCGTCTCATCAACTGTCTCTTTGACATCTCTACCTGGATGTCTCAACGTCAACTGAAATTCAACCTGGCTAAAACTGAACTCCTTATCTTCCCCCCTCATCCTTCCTCTCCTTCCTCACTGTCAATAAGTATTGATGGAGTCACCATCCTGCCTGTCCCCCAAGCCCATAGCCTAGGCTTCATCTTTGACTCAGCCCTTTCTTTTAAACCCTACATTGACTCTGTTGCTAAATCCTGTCGCTTCTCCCTCCATAACATTGCTAAGATTCGCCCTTTTCTCTCTGTCTCGTCTGCCAAAACTCTTGTTCATGCTCTGGTCATCTCTCGCCTCGATTACTGTAACCTCCTTCTCACTGGCCTTCCCCGGTCTCACCTTTCTCCCCTCATCTCTGTCCAAAACTCTGCTGCCAGGGTCATCTACCTCGCCAGTCGCTTCGACCATGTGCAGCCCCTCCTCTCTTCGCTTCACTGGCTTCCCCTTCCTGAACGAATCCTGCACAAGCTCCTAGTCTTCACCTATAAAGCTCTTCACAACCTTGCTCCCCCCTACCTCTCTGCACTTATCGCCCTCCATACTCCAGCCCGTGCACTTCGCTCCTCCTCTGTCCCTTCTCTCACCCTTCCACGCCTTCCCTGCTCCCCTAAGCGCCTTCGTCCCTTCTCACTTGCTGCCCCCCATGCCTGGAACTCCCTCCCTGTCCACATCCGCCTTGCCCCCTCCCTTCATACCTTCAAATCTCTCCTTAAAACTCACCTCTTTCGCTCTGCTCTGTCTGACTCTTTATCCTGCTGAGCCACTATTCCTATACCTACGATCGGTTTACCCTTATCCTTGCAACATGGACCTGCCTGCTGTCATTCTCATCGTAACCAAGCCAAGTACGTGCACTTGAGACCTCGCATCTTCATGAATGTTAGACCCCTTGTCTCTCCCTCTGTTCCCCTTCCTAAGTCTCTCCCCCAGCTCCTGTCTCTCAGATTGTAAGCCCTAGGGGCAGGGACCGTGTCTATTTTATTACTTTGCAAAGTGCCAGGTACACTGCTGGCACTATATAAATGTTTGTTAATGATAATAATAATAATAATAATAATAATATAGTAGTTACCTGGGTGAGGAGACATGGAAACACAGAGGTGTGGGTAGATACCCTCCCTGCAGCATCTGCCTCTGAAGCCAAGCTCTACTGGGACCCCACCGTCAGTGCAGCTCTGTAGTATATGCAGTTACCTGGGTGAGTAGAAGTGGAAAAATCACAGGTGTTGGTAGATACCCTCAGTGCAGCCCTCTGCTATATGCAGTTACCAGGGTGTGGGAAAATGGAAACACACAGGTGTGGGAAGATACCCTGAATGCAGTCCTTGCTATATTAACTTATCTGGAGGAGGACACATGGAAAAATACAGGTTTGGGTAGATACCCTCCCTACAGGTTCTGCCTCTGAAGCCAAGCTTTCTTGGGACCCCGCCCTCAGTGCAGTCCTCTGCTATATGCAGTTACCTGGGGGAGGAGACATGGAAACACACAGGTGTGGGTAGATACACTCCCTGAAGCATCTGCCTCTAAAGCCAAGATCTCCTGGGACCCTCCCTCAGTGCATGCAGTTACCTGGGGGAGGAGACATGGAAACACACACGGGTGGGTAGATTCCCTCAGTTCCGCCCTTTCCTATATACATTTACCAGCGGGAGGAAACATCAAAACACACAGGTGTGGGTAGATACCCTCAATGCAGTCCTCTGCTATATTAACTTACCTGGAGGAGTCTGCCTTCAAAACAAAGCTCTCCTCGGACCCCGCACTCAGTGCAGTCCTCTGCTATATGCTGTTACCTGAGGGAGTAGATATGGAAACACACAGTTGTAGGTAGATACCCTACCTCCAGATTCTCCCTCTGTAGCCAAGCGCTCCTGGGACCCCGTCCTCTGTGCCACTCTGCTATATGCAGTTACCTAGGGATAAAACATGGAAGCACACAGATGTGGGTAGATACCCTCCCTGCAACTTCTGCCTCTGAAGTCAAGCACTCCTAGGACCCAGCCCTCTGGTATAGGGAGTTACCTGGGGGAGGAGGCATGGAAACCCACAGGTCTGGGTAGATGCCCCTGCTGCAACTTATGCCTCTGAAGCCAAGTGCTCTTGGGACCCATCCCTATGCTACATGCAGTTACCTGGGAGAGAAGACATGGAAACCTACACGTGTGGGTAGATACCATCCCTGCATCTTCTCCCTCTGAAGCCAAGTTCTCCTGGGACCCCACCCTTAGTGCAGCCCTCTAGTATATGCAGTTACCTGGGTGAGGAGACGGGGAAACACACAGGTGGCAGTAGATACCCTCAGTGCAGCCCTCTCCTATATGCAGTTAACTAGGTTGAGGGAAAATGGGAGGAGAAATGGAAACACACAGGTATGGGTAGATACCTTCCCTGCCTCTTCTGTCTCTGAAGCCAAGCGCTCCTGGTACCCTGCCCTCAGTGCATCCCCCTGCTATATGCAGTCACTTGGGGTGGAGACATGGAAGCACAGGTGTGGGTAGATACCCTCGCTGAAGCTTCTGCCTCTGAAGCCAAGCGCTCTTGGGACCCCACCCTCAGTGTAGCCCTCTATTATATGCAGTTACCAGGGGAGCAGAAATGGAAACACACAGATGTGTGTAGATACCCTCCCTGCAGCTTCTGCCTCTGAAGCCAAGCTGTCATGGGACCCTTCCCGCAGTTCAGCCCTTTGGTATAGGCGATTACCTGGGGAGGAGACATGGAAATACACAGATGTGGGTAGATACCCTCAGTGCAGTCCTCTGCTAAATGCAGTCACCTGCGGAGGGGATATGGAAACACACACGTTTGAGTAGATATCCTCCCTGCAGCTTCCACCTCTGAAGCTAGGGATCCCGCCCTCAGTGCTATATGGAGTTACCTAGGGAGGAGACAAGGAAACACAGAGGTGTGGGCAAATACAATCCGTGAAGCTTCTGTCTCTGAAGTCAAGCTATCCTGACACCCCACCCTCAGTGAAGCCTTCTGCTATATGCCGTTACCTGGGGGAGGAGACATGGAAACACACAGATGTGGGTAGATACTCTGCCTGCATCTTCTGCCTCTGAATCAAATAGCTCCTGGGACCCCGCTCTCAGTGCAGCCCTCTGCCAAATGCAGTTATATGAGGGAGAAGACATGGAAAAACATAGATGTTGGTTGATACCCTCCCTGTAGCTTCTGCCTCTGAAGCCAAGTGCTCCTGGTATCCAGCCATCTGCTATATGCAGTCACCTGCTGAAGGAGACATGGAAACACACAGGTGTGGGAAGACATCCTACCTGCAGCTTCTGCCTCTGAAGCAGATCGCTCCTGAGAGCCCGCCTTCAGTGCAGCCCTCTGCTATATGCAGTTACCTGGGGAGGAGACATGTAAACACACAGGTGCAGGTAGATATCATCCCTGCAGCTTCTGTCTCTGAAGCCAAGTTCTCCTGGGACCCCACCCACGATACAGCCCTCTGCTATATGTAGTTATCTGCAGGAGGAGACATGGAAACACATAGGTGTGGGTTGATACTCTCCCTGAAGCTTCTGCCTCTGAAGCCAAGCTCTCCATGGGCGCCTCCCTCAGTGCAGTCCTCTGCTATGTGCCGTTACCTGGGGGAGGAGAAATGGAAACACAAAGGTGTGGGTGGATACCCTCCCTGCAGCTTCTGCCTCTGAAGCGAAGCGGTTCTGCGACCCAGCTCTCTGCTATATACAGTCACCTGGGGAAGGATACATCAAAACTCACAGGTGTTGGTAGATACCCTCACTGCAGCTTCTGTCTCTGAAACCAAGCGTTCCTGGGAACCTGCACTCAGTGCAGCCCTTTTGTATATGCAGTTACCTGGGAGAGGACACATTGAAAGACACAGGTGTGGATAGACGTCCTCCCTGATGCTTCTGCCTCTGAAGCCAAGCCCTCCTTGGACCCTCCCCTCAGTGCAGCCCTTTTGTATATGCAGTTACCTGGGAGAAAAGACATGGAAACATGCAGGTGTGGGTAGACACCATCCCTGCAGCTTCTGCCTCTGAAGTCAAGTGCTCCTGGGACCCCACCCTCAGTTCATCCCTCTTGCATATGCAGTTACCTGGGAGAAGAGACATGGAAACATGCAGGTGTGGGTAGACACCGTCCCTGCAGCTTCTGCCTCTGAAGCCGAGGTCTCCGGGACCCCGCCCTCATTGTTTCCCTCAGCTATATGCAGGGCCCCGATTCTTCTGCAATTTCCCCCCCAAAATTCTGCGACCCCAAATTGAAAATTCTGCGATCCCGAATTGAAAATTCTGTGACCCAATAAAGTTACAAAACAAGTCTAGCAAATTTAAAACTCTCAGATGGCGATCCGTTTCCTTGTACCAATGAATAAAAAAATCTGCTTATAATTTTTTCTGTGTATGGGTATTTCAAATATCAGGCAACCCCCCCCCAAAACACATGGGAAAGCAGAGGGCACAGCTCCTAACCCCCCAACACATGGTAAAGCAAAGGGCACAGCTCCTAACCCCCCCAACACATGGTAAAGCAAAGGGCACACCTCCTAACCCCCCCCCAAACCCATGGTAAAGCAAAGGGCACAGCTCCTAGCCCACCCCCCAAAGGCAGAGCACACAGCATGAAGCCCCCAACCGCATGAAAGGCAGAGCGTGCAGCAGGCAAACTTATCTGAGTCCCCGGCTGGAGAGGAGGCGGCGGCGGTGGCAGCAAACAGCAGGAAGAAAATGACTGAGGGAAACTTTTTTTCTCAAGAGGCCATGCAAGCCACTGATTGGCTTGTGGCCTCAACAAAGCAAGCCCCTGATTGGCTCAGCGCTGAGCCAATCAGGGGCTTACTACCAGTGAGCCAATCAGGGGCTTGCTTTATTGTTCACTGCCGGTGAGTCAAAGCAAGCCCCTGATTCACAGGCAGTGAAAGGGTAATCCACGGGGATTTCCCTGGTTTCTGCGCTAATTCTGCCTAAGGCAGGATTCTGTGCAAAAATCGCGAATCGCGGCAGCGTGTTTTTCACTGGGCCCTGGCTATATGCAGTTACCTGGAGAGGCGATATGGAAACATACAGGTACGTTTAGATAGCATCCCTGCAGCTTCTGCCTCTGAAGCCAAGCCCTCCTGGGACCCCGCCCTCAGTGTAGCCATCTGTAATATGCAGTTACATGGGGGAGCAGAAATGGAAATACACAGATGTGGGTAGATACCCTCCCTGCAGCTTCTGCCTCTGAAGCCAAGGTCTACTGGGACCCCACCCTCCGTGTAGCCCTCTGCTATATGCCTCCTGGGGGCGGAGACATGGAAATACACATGTTTGGGTAGATACCCGCCCTGCAACTTCTGCCTCTGAAGCCAAGTGCTCCTGGGACCCCGCCCCCATTGCAGACCTCTTGTATATGCAGTCACTTGAGGGTGGAGACATGGAAACACAGGTGTGGCTAGATACCCTCCCTGCAGCTTCTGCCTCTGAAGCCAAGCGCTCGTGGAACCCCGCTTTCAGTGTAGACCTCTGCGATATGCAGTTACCTGGGGGAGCAGAAATAGAAACACACAGATGTGGGTAGCTACCCTCCCTGAAGGTTCTGTCTCTGAAGCCAAAGTCTAATGGAACCCCGCCCTCAGTGTAGCCCTCTGCTATATGCAGATTCCTGGGGGAGGAGACATGGAAACATACATGTTTGGGTAGATACCCTCCCTGCAGCTTCTGCCTCTGAAGGCAAGCGCTCCTGGGACCCCGCCCTCAGTCCAGCCCTCTTGTATATGCTGTTACCTGGGAGAAGAAACATGGAAAGACACAGGTGTGGGTAGACACCGTCCTAAAGCTTCTGCCTCTGAAGCCGAGGTCTCCTGGGACCCCACCCTCAGTGTTTCCCTCAGCTAGATGCAGTTATCTGGAGAGGCAATATGGAAACAAACAGGTGCGTGTAGATACCATCCCTGCAGCTTCTGCCTCTGAAGACAAGAGCTCCAGGTACCCCACACTCAGTGCAGCCCCCTGCTATATGCAGTCACCTAGGCGAGGAGACATGGAAACACTGGTGTTGGGAAGAAACCCTCCCTGAAGCTTCTGCCTCTGAAGCCAAGCCCTCCTGGGACCCCTCCCTCAGTGTAGCCCTCTGCAATATGCGGTTAAATGGGGGAGCAGAAATGGAAATACACAGATATGGTTAGATACCCTCCCTGCAACTTCTGCCTCTGAAACGAAGGTCTACTGGGACCCCGCCCTCAGTGTAGTCCTCCGCTATATGCAGTTTCCTGGGGGAGGAAACATGGAAACACACATGTTTGGGTAGATACCCTCCCTGCAGGGTGCCAAGAGAGCATAGAAACACAGGTGTAGGGTAGATACCCTCCCTGAAGCTTCTGCCTCTGAAGCCAAGCCCTCCTGGGACCCTGCCCATCAGTGTAGCCCTTTGCTATATGCAGTTACCAGGGGGAGCAGAAATGGAAACACACAGATGTGGGTAGATACCATCCCTGAACCTTCTGCCTCTGAAGCGAAGCGCTCCTGATACCCTGCCATCAGTGCAGCACCCTGCTATATGCAGTCACCTGGGAGAGGAGACATGTAAACACAGGTGTCTCCATGAAGCTTCTGCCTCTGAAGCCAAGCGCTCCTGGGACCCCGCCCCCATTGCACTGAGTGCAGGATCCCAAGAGAGCATGGAAACACAGGTGTAGGGTAGATACCCTCCACGAAGCTTCTGCCTCTGAAGCCAAGCCCTCCTGGAACCCCGCCCTCAGTGCAGCCCTCTGCTATATGCAGTTACCAGGGGGAGTAGAAGTGGAGACACATAGAAGTGGATAGATACCCTCCCTGCACCTTCTGCCTCTGAAGCCAAGGTCTACTGGTATCTATCCAACAGTGTACCCCTCTGCTATATGCAGATTCCTATGGGAGGAAACACACAGGTTTGGGTAGATACCCTCCCTGCAGCTTCTGCATCTGAAGCCAGGGACCCCACCCTCAGTGCAGCCCTCTGCTATATGCCGTTACCTGGGGGAGGAGACATGGAAACACACCCTCCCTGCAGCTTCTGCCTCTGAAGCAAAGCGCTCATCGGACACCGCCCTCGGTGCAGCTCTCTGCTATATGCAGTAACGTGGGGGAGGAGACATGGAAACACAGGTGTGGGTAGATACCCTCCCTGTAGCTTCTGCCTCTCAAGCCCAGTTGTCCTGGGACCCTTCCCTCAGCGCAGCCCTCTGCTTTAGGCAGTTGCCTGGGGAGAAGAAATGGAAACACCAGATGTGTGTAGATACCCTCCCTGCAGCATCTGCCTCTGAAGCAAAGCGCTCCTGGGACCCCGCCCTCAGTGCAGCCCTCTACTATATGGAGCTACCTGGGGGAGGAGACAAGGAAACACACAAGTGTGGGGAGATACTCTCCCTGCAGCTTCTGCCTCTGACAGCAGGCTCTCCTGGGACCCCACACTCAGTGCAGTACTCTGTTATATGCTTTTACCTTTGGGAGGAGACATGGAAACACACAGGTGTGGTTACATACATTACCTGCAGCTTCTGCCTCCGAAGCAAAGCCCTCCTGGGACCCTACTCTCAGTGCAGCCCCCTATTATATGTAATTACATTGGGAAGGAGACATGGAAATACACAGGTGTGGGTAAATACCCTCAGTGCAGACCTCTGCTATATGCAGTTACCTGGGGGAGGAGACATGGAAATAGACCCTCTGCTATATGCAGTCACGTGGGAAGGAGAAATGGACACACACAAGTGTGGTTAGATACCCTGAGTGCAGCCCTCTACTATTGTAGTTACCTGGGGGAGGAGACATGGACAGAAACAGGTGTGGGTAGATCCCCTCAGTGCAGCCCTCTGCTATACGCAGTTACCTGGGGGAGGAGACATGGAAATGTACAGGTGTGGGTAGAAACCTTCAGTGCAACCCTCTGCTATATGCCATCACCTGGGGAGGAGAAATGGAAACACAGAGGTGTGGGTAAATTCCCTGTATGCAGCCCTCTTCTATTGCAGTTACCTGGGGGAAGAGACATGGAAAAACATAGGTTTGGGTAGATACCCTGCCTGAAGGTTCTGCCTCTGAAGCCAGGGACCCCGCCCTCAGTGCAGCCCTCTGTTATATCTTCTCCCTGCAGCTTCTGCCTCTGAAGGTGTGGGTAGATACCCTCCCTGCAGATACCCTCCTGGAACCCCACCCTCATTGCAGCCCTCTGTTATATGCAATTACCTGGGTGAGGAACCATGGAAAGACACAGGTGTGTGTAGATATCTTCCCTGCAGCTTCTGGCTCTGAAGTCAAGCTCCCCTGGGAGCCCACCCTCAGTGCAACCCTCTGCTATATGCAATTACCTTGGGGGGGAGACATGGAAACACGCAGCTGTGGGTAGATACCCGCCCTGCAGCTTCTGCCTCCGAAGTCAAGCTCTCCTGGGGCCCCACCCTCAGTGCAGCCCTCTGCTATATCCAGTTACCTGGGCGAGGAGACATGAAAACACACAGGTGTGAGTAGATACCCTCTGTGCAGCCCTCTGCTATATGCAGTTTACTGCGGAGGAAATATAGAAACACAAAGGTGTGGGTAGATACCCTCAGTACAGACTTCTGCTATATGAAGTTACCTGGGGCAGGAGACTTGGAAACCCCCAGGTGTGTGTAGACACCCTCCCTGAATCTTCTGAATCTGAAGCCAAGCACTCCTGGAACCACGCCCTCAGTGCATCCCTCTGCTATATGAAGTCACCTGGGGTAGGAGACATGAAAACACACAGATGAGGGTAGATACCCTCAATGCAGCCCTCTGATATATGCAGTTACCTGGGAGAGGAGTCATGGAAACACAAAGGTGTGGGTAGATACTCTCAGTGCAGACCTCTGCTATATGCAGTTATCTGGAGGAGGAGACATGGAAACACTCAGGTGTGGGTATATACCCTCCCTTCAGCTTCTGCCTCTGAAGCCAAGTTCTCCTGGGACCCTGCCCTCAGTGCAGTCCTCTGCTATTTCCACTTACCTGAGAGAGGAGCCATGGAAACAGAGGTGTGGGAAGATACCCTCACTGCATCTTCTGCCTCTGAAGCCAGTCACTTCTGGGACCTCACCCTCAGTGCATCCCTCTGCTATATGAAGTTACCTGGGGGTGGAGACATGGAAACATACAGGTGTGGGTAGATACCCTCAGTGTAGCCCTTTGATATATGCAGTCACCTGGGGGAGGAGACAAGCAAACCCACACCATACAGGTGTGCGTAGATACCCTCAGTGCAGCCCTCTGCTATATGCAGTTACCTGGGGGAGGAGATATTAAAACACATGGGTGTGGGTAGAGACCCTCCATGCAGGTTCTGCCTCTGAAGGCAGGGTCTCCTGGGACCCCACCCTCAGTACAACCCTCTGCTATATCCACTNGTGAGTCAAAGCAAGCCCCTGATTCACAGGCAGTGAAAGGGTAATCCACGGGGATTTCCCTGGTTTCTGCGCTAATTCTGCCTAAGGCAGGATTCTGTGCAAAAATCGCGAATCGCGGCAGCGTGTTTTTCACTGGGCCCTGGCTATATGCAGTTACCTGGAGAGGCGATATGGAAACATACAGGTACGTTTAGATAGCATCCCTGCAGCTTCTGCCTCTGAAGCCAAGCCCTCCTGGGACCCCGCCCTCAGTGTAGCCATCTGTAATATGCAGTTACATGGGGGAGCAGAAATGGAAATACACAGATGTGGGTAGATACCCTCCCTGCAGCTTCTGCCTCTGAAGCCAAGGTCTACTGGGACCCCACCCTCCGTGTAGCCCTCTGCTATATGCCTCCTGGGGGCGGAGACATGGAAATACACATGTTTGGGTAGATACCCGCCCTGCAACTTCTGCCTCTGAAGCCAAGTGCTCCTGGGACCCCGCCCCCATTGCAGACCTCTTGTATATGCAGTCACTTGAGGGTGGAGACATGGAAACACAGGTGTGGCTAGATACCCTCCCTGCAGCTTCTGCCTCTGAAGCCAAGCGCTCGTGGAACCCCGCTTTCAGTGTAGACCTCTGCGATATGCAGTTACCTGGGGGAGCAGAAATAGAAACACACAGATGTGGGTAGCTACCCTCCCTGAAGGTTCTGTCTCTGAAGCCAAAGTCTAATGGAACCCCGCCCTCAGTGTAGCCCTCTGCTATATGCAGATTCCTGGGGGAGGAGACATGGAAACATACATGTTTGGGTAGATACCCTCCCTGCAGCTTCTGCCTCTGAAGGCAAGCGCTCCTGGGACCCCGCCCTCAGTCCAGCCCTCTTGTATATGCTGTTACCTGGGAGAAGAAACATGGAAAGACACAGGTGTGGGTAGACACCGTCCTAAAGCTTCTGCCTCTGAAGCCGAGGTCTCCTGGGACCCCACCCTCAGTGTTTCCCTCAGCTAGATGCAGTTATCTGGAGAGGCAATATGGAAACAAACAGGTGCGTGTAGATACCATCCCTGCAGCTTCTGCCTCTGAAGACAAGAGCTCCAGGTACCCCACACTCAGTGCAGCCCCCTGCTATATGCAGTCACCTAGGCGAGGAGACATGGAAACACTGGTGTTGGGAAGAAACCCTCCCTGAAGCTTCTGCCTCTGAAGCCAAGCCCTCCTGGGACCCCTCCCTCAGTGTAGCCCTCTGCAATATGCGGTTAAATGGGGGAGCAGAAATGGAAATACACAGATATGGTTAGATACCCTCCCTGCAACTTCTGCCTCTGAAACGAAGGTCTACTGGGACCCCGCCCTCAGTGTAGTCCTCCGCTATATGCAGTTTCCTGGGGGAGGAAACATGGAAACACACATGTTTGGGTAGATACCCTCCCTGCAGGGTGCCAAGAGAGCATAGAAACACAGGTGTAGGGTAGATACCCTCCCTGAAGCTTCTGCCTCTGAAGCCAAGCCCTCCTGGGACCCTGCCCATCAGTGTAGCCCTTTGCTATATGCAGTTACCAGGGGGAGCAGAAATGGAAACACACAGATGTGNGTATCATCCCACACCTGTGTGTTTCCATGTCTTCTCCCCCAGGTGACTGCATATAGCAGAGGGCTGGGTCCCAGGAGCACTTGGCTTCAGAGGCAGAAGCTGCCAGAAGGGTATCTAACCACACCTGTGTGTTTCCATGTCTCCTCCCCCTGGTAACTGCATATAGCAGAGGGATGCACGGAGGGCGGGGTCCCAGGAGCGTTTCCTTCAGAGGCAGAAGCTGCAGGGAGGGTATCTACCCACATCTGTGTGTTTCCATGTGTCCTCCACCAGGTAACTGCATCTACCAGGGGACTTCACTGAGGGTGGGGTACCATGACCGCTTGGGTTCAGAAGCACAAGTTATAGGGATGGTATCTACCCACACCTGTGTTTCCATGTCTCCTCCCCCAGGTATCTAAACGCATCGGGCTGGGTCCTGAGAGGGCTTGGCTTCAGAGGCATAAGCTGGAGCAAGGGCTTACCTGGGGGAGGAGACATGGAAACACACATGTGTGGGAAGATACCCTACCTGCAGCTTCTGCCTCTTAAGTCAAGCTGTCTTGGGACGCTGCCCTCAGTGCAGCCCTCTGCTATAGGCATTTACCTTGGGAGGAGACATTGAAATACACAGATGTGGGGATATACCCTCTTTGCAGCCCTCTGCTATATGCAGTCAGCTGTGGGAGGAGACATGGAACCACATAGGTGTGTGTTGCTACCTTCCCTGCAGCTTCTGCCTCTGAGGCAAGCTCTTTTGGACCCCGTCCTCAGTGCAGCCCTCTGCTTTATCCAATTACCTTGGTGAGGAACCATGAAAACATACAGATTGGGGTACATGCATCTTTTGCCTCTGAAGCCAAGTGCTGTTGGGACCCTGCCCTCGGTGCAGCCCTCTACTACAGCCAGTTACCTGATGAAGGAGACATGGAAACACACAGCTGTGCGTTGAAACCCACCCTGCAGCTTCTACCTCTGAAGGCAAACTCTCCTGGGATCCCACCCTCGGTGCAGCCCTCTGCTATATGTAGTTACCTGTGGGAGGAGACACAGAAACACATAGGTGTTTTGTCTGATACCCTCCCTGTAGCTTCTGTGTCTGAAGCCAAGCTCTTCTGGGACTCCGCGCTCAGTGCATCCCTCTGGTATATGCAGTTACCTGGGGAGGAGACATNTCAGTGTAGCCCTTTGCTATATGCAGTTACCAGGGGGAGCAGAAATGGAAACACACAGATGTGGGTAGATACCATCCCTGAACCTTCTGCCTCTGAAGCGAAGCGCTCCTGATACCCTGCCATCAGTGCAGCACCCTGCTATATGCAGTCACCTGGGAGAGGAGACATGTAAACACAGGTGTCTCCATGAAGCTTCTGCCTCTGAAGCCAAGCGCTCCTGGGACCCCGCCCCCATTGCACTGAGTGCAGGATCCCAAGAGAGCATGGAAACACAGGTGTAGGGTAGATACCCTCCACGAAGCTTCTGCCTCTGAAGCCAAGCCCTCCTGGAACCCCGCCCTCAGTGCAGCCCTCTGCTATATGCAGTTACCAGGGGGAGTAGAAGTGGAGACACATAGAAGTGGATAGATACCCTCCCTGCACCTTCTGCCTCTGAAGCCAAGGTCTACTGGTATCTATCCAACAGTGTACCCCTCTGCTATATGCAGATTCCTATGGGAGGAAACACACAGGTTTGGGTAGATACCCTCCCTGCAGCTTCTGCATCTGAAGCCAGGGACCCCACCCTCAGTGCAGCCCTCTGCTATATGCCGTTACCTGGGGGAGGAGACATGGAAACACACCCTCCCTGCAGCTTCTGCCTCTGAAGCAAAGCGCTCATCGGACACCGCCCTCGGTGCAGCTCTCTGCTATATGCAGTAACGTGGGGGAGGAGACATGGAAACACAGGTGTGGGTAGATACCCTCCCTGTAGCTTCTGCCTCTCAAGCCCAGTTGTCCTGGGACCCTTCCCTCAGCGCAGCCCTCTGCTTTAGGCAGTTGCCTGGGGAGAAGAAATGGAAACACCAGATGTGTGTAGATACCCTCCCTGCAGCATCTGCCTCTGAAGCAAAGCGCTCCTGGGACCCCGCCCTCAGTGCAGCCCTCTACTATATGGAGCTACCTGGGGGAGGAGACAAGGAAACACACAAGTGTGGGGAGATACTCTCCCTGCAGCTTCTGCCTCTGACAGCAGGCTCTCCTGGGACCCCACACTCAGTGCAGTACTCTGTTATATGCTTTTACCTTTGGGAGGAGACATGGAAACACACAGGTGTGGTTACATACATTACCTGCAGCTTCTGCCTCCGAAGCAAAGCCCTCCTGGGACCCTACTCTCAGTGCAGCCCCCTATTATATGTAATTACATTGGGAAGGAGACATGGAAATACACAGGTGTGGGTAAATACCCTCAGTGCAGACCTCTGCTATATGCAGTTACCTGGGGGAGGAGACATGGAAATAGACCCTCTGCTATATGCAGTCACGTGGGAAGGAGAAATGGACACACACAAGTGTGGTTAGATACCCTGAGTGCAGCCCTCTACTATTGTAGTTACCTGGGGGAGGAGACATGGACAGAAACAGGTGTGGGTAGATCCCCTCAGTGCAGCCCTCTGCTATACGCAGTTACCTGGGGGAGGAGACATGGAAATGTACAGGTGTGGGTAGAAACCTTCAGTGCAACCCTCTGCTATATGCCATCACCTGGGGAGGAGAAATGGAAACACAGAGGTGTGGGTAAATTCCCTGTATGCAGCCCTCTTCTATTGCAGTTACCTGGGGGAAGAGACATGGAAAAACATAGGTTTGGGTAGATACCCTGCCTGAAGGTTCTGCCTCTGAAGCCAGGGACCCCGCCCTCAGTGCAGCCCTCTGTTATATCTTCTCCCTGCAGCTTCTGCCTCTGAAGGTGTGGGTAGATACCCTCCCTGCAGATACCCTCCTGGAACCCCACCCTCATTGCAGCCCTCTGTTATATGCAATTACCTGGGTGAGGAACCATGGAAAGACACAGGTGTGTGTAGATATCTTCCCTGCAGCTTCTGCCTCTGAAGTCAAGCTCCCCTGGGAGCCCACCCTCAGTGCAACCCTCT
>QEPC01008900.1:23992-39365 GCA_003113815.1 Sphenodon punctatus
CCCTCAGTGCAGCCCTCTGCTATATGAAGTTACCTGGGGGTGGAGACATGGAAACATACAGGTGTGGGTAGATACCCTCAGTGTAGCCCTCTGATATATGCAGTCACCTGGGGGAGGAGAAAAGCAAACCCACAGGTGTGCATAGATACCCTCAGTGCAGCCCTCTGCTATATGCAGTTACCTGGGGGAGGAGATATTAAAACAAATGGGTGTGGGTAGGGACTCTCCATGCAGGTTCTGCCTCTGAAGCCAGGGTCTCCTGGGACCTCACCCTCAGTATAACCCTCTGCTATATCCACTTACCTGGGAGAGGAGCCATGGAAACATAGAGGTGTGGGAAGATACCCTCCCTGCAGCTTCTGCCTCTGAAATCAAGCTCTCCTGCAACCCAGCCTTCAGTGCAGACCTCTGCTATAGCCAGTTACCTGGGGGAGGAGACATGGGAACACAAAGGTGTGGGTAGAAACCGTTCCTGAAGCTTCTGCCTCTGAAGCCAAGCTCTCCTGGGACCCGGCCCTCATTGCTGCCCTCTGCTATATCCAGTTACCTGGGTGAGGAGACATGGAAACACAGAGGTTTAGGTAGATACCCTCCCTGCAGCTTCTGCCTCTGAAATCAAGCTCGCCTGCGACCCAGCCTTCAGTGCAGACCTCTGCTATATCCAGTTACCTGGGGGAGGAGACATGGGAACACAAAGGTGTGGGTAGAAACCCTTCTTGAAACGTCTGCCTCTGAAGCCAAGCTCTCCTGGGACCCCGCCCTCAGTGCAGCCCTCTGCTATATGAAGTTACCTGGGGGTGGAGACATGGAAACATACAGGTGTGGGTAGATACCCTCAGTGTAGCCCTCTGATATATGCAGTCACCTGGGGGAGGAGAAAAGCAAACCCACAGGTGTGCATAGATACCCTTATGCAGTCCTCTGCTATATTAACTTACCTGTGGGAAGACACATGGAAAAATACAGGTGTGGTAGATACCCTCCCTACAGATTCTGCCTCTGAAGACAAGATCTCCTGGGACCCTGCCCTCAGTGCAGCCCTCAAGTATATGCAGTTAACTGGGGGAGGAGAAGTGGAAACACTCACGTGTGGGTAGATTTCCTCAGTGCAACCCGCTCATATATGCAATTACCTGGAGGAGGAGACATGGAAACACACAGTTGTGGGTAGATACCATCCATGCAGTTTCTGCCTCTCCAGCCAAGTGCACCTAGGACCCCACCTTCAGTGCAGCCCTCTGCAGTTAGCTGCGGAAGGAGACATGGAAACACTTAGGTGTAGGTAGATACCCTCCCTGCAGCTTCTGCCTCTGAAGTCAAGCGCTCCTGGGACGCTGCCTCAGTGTAGCCCTCTGCTATATGCAGTTACCTGAGGGAAACACACAGGTAATTGCATATAGGAGAGGGCTGCACTGAGGGTATCATCCCACACCTGTGTGTTTCCATGTCTTCTCCCCCAGGTGACTGCATATAGCAGAGGGCTGGGTCCCAGGAGCACTTGGCTTCAGAGGCAGAAGCTGCCAGAAGGGTATCTAACCACACCTGTGTGTTTCCATGTCTCCTCCCCCTGGTAACTGCATATAGCAGAGGGATGCACGGAGGGCGGGGTCCCAGGAGCGTTTCCTTCAGAGGCAGAAGCTGCAGGGAGGGTATCTACCCACATCTGTGTGTTTCCATGTGTCCTCCACCAGGTAACTGCATCTACCAGGGGACTTCACTGAGGGTGGGGTACCATGACCGCTTGGGTTCAGAAGCACAAGTTATAGGGATGGTATCTACCCACACCTGTGTTTCCATGTCTCCTCCCCCAGGTATCTAAACGCATCGGGCTGGGTCCTGAGAGGGCTTGGCTTCAGAGGCATAAGCTGGAGCAAGGGCTTACCTGGGGGAGGAGACATGGAAACACACATGTGTGGGAAGATACCCTACCTGCAGCTTCTGCCTCTTAAGTCAAGCTGTCTTGGGACGCTGCCCTCAGTGCAGCCCTCTGCTATAGGCATTTACCTTGGGAGGAGACATTGAAATACACAGATGTGGGGATATACCCTCTTTGCAGCCCTCTGCTATATGCAGTCAGCTGTGGGAGGAGACATGGAACCACATAGGTGTGTGTTGCTACCTTCCCTGCAGCTTCTGCCTCTGAGGCAAGCTCTTTTGGACCCCGTCCTCAGTGCAGCCCTCTGCTTTATCCAATTACCTTGGTGAGGAACCATGAAAACATACAGATTGGGGTACATGCATCTTTTGCCTCTGAAGCCAAGTGCTGTTGGGACCCTGCCCTCGGTGCAGCCCTCTACTACAGCCAGTTACCTGATGAAGGAGACATGGAAACACACAGCTGTGCGTTGAAACCCACCCTGCAGCTTCTACCTCTGAAGGCAAACTCTCCTGGGATCCCACCCTCGGTGCAGCCCTCTGCTATATGTAGTTACCTGTGGGAGGAGACACAGAAACACATAGGTGTTTTGTCTGATACCCTCCCTGTAGCTTCTGTGTCTGAAGCCAAGCTCTTCTGGGACTCCGCGCTCAGTGCATCCCTCTGGTATATGCAGTTACCTGGGGAGGAGACATGGAAACACACAGGTGCGCATAGATACCATCCCTGCAGCTACTGTCTCTCAAGCCAAGCGTTCCTGGGACCCTGCTCTCAGTGCAGCCCTCTTATATATTCAGTTACCTGGGGGAGCCGAAATGGAAAGACACAAATGGGGCCCTCAGTGTAGCCCTCTGCTATGTGCAGTTAATTGGGGCAGGAGACATCGAAACACACAGGTGTGGGTAGATAAGTGAGTTTCAAACAGGACAGGGAGCAGAAGATTTCTCCTGAACCTGAACCGGGAAGGGGCAATAGTTCCACCCAGTCAGTTTCATTTCTCAGAGATTGCTCTACAACAATGAAGCTGGCTTTGTATTCTATCCACAGCCTCCCCGCGGCGAATCCACTTCACTGCTACAGACAACGGTTTCTTAGGGAACTGATCCAATGGAAACCAGTTAGTTTCACTTGGGGGGGGTAGGTAAACACCTCGGCGAGAAGGAGGTCCAGGAACCAAGTCGCTTGCTCACCTCAGCCCTTTGTCTGCAAACATCTTCAGAGTGCTGATCCTAGTCAGTTTCTCCATGGAAGTCCTGTCTCTCCCCAATACGTGAGGAACAGGGCTTAACCTAGTCAGTTTCACCATGTCAGCATAGGTTGTAAACCCTAATTACAACCCCAAGGGCGATTCTACTCCACAAAGACGCACAACGGTATTCCTGGGAATGATTTTGTGAGAACTAGTCTATTTCTATTAGGGGGCGGATTGCTGTTTTCCTCAGCCAAGAAAGAGGTCCTCGAACCATAAGTTGGAGGAGGGGGCTGTCTCCTCAACCTCGAAAGGGCGGTAGTGTCAGCATTTCAGCTTACCGTTGAGAGTTTTCTCCAAAACCAGGAGAGCTGCCTTCGTCCTCCTAGTCAGTTTCACCGTGGAAGCGTATCTCTCCCACAGGGGAGGAACACGCTTAACCTACTCAGTGTTACTGTGACAGCCTACAGGTAGTGGACCTGGTCATTTTCATTTTCATTTCCTCACCCAGAAGGAGCTCCTTTGCACTTTATTGATTCCACTCAGCATTTTCTGTGCTAAGCCGGAAAGTAGCCCGATCACCCTAGTCAGTTTCAAGCAGGCGGGTGAGGAGGTGGTTTCGCCTCAGTCCAAATACGGTTAAAGATTCAGCGAGTCAGTTTCACCTGAGAGTTTTCTTGACATGCAGCCTCATCCACAACCTATCTCTCTTGTGAATGCTCACACTGGCTAGGTTGCGTCGTGTTCCTCCTGTGTGAGAGAGACAGACCACCTGTCTAGTCTGTTTCTCCATGGAAGCCCTAGCTATTCCACAGGGAAGGCACACGGCCTACTGTGTTACGAGTCACAGTAAAGGTAGATTGCGAACCCTACTCACGCCCCACAGGGTGAGTCCACTCACTCAAAGGGTAACCCCGGGTTTATTCAATGGAAACTGTCGATTTCACTTGGGGATCGGTGGTTATCTAAGTCAGAACGCAGTCCTCGAACTTAGTCGTTTTTACACCTCAGCGCTTTCTCTGCCTGTCAGGACAACCAGACCCAATCACCCTAGTCAATTTCAACCGGGAGGGCTCTTGTCAGCCCGGTAAAAGCGATAGTCCCAGCCAGTCAGTTTCATTCCTGAGAGGTTTCTCCATAGCAAGTACAGCGGGCTTCATCCCGCTAGTCAATTTCTCCATGGAAACCGTCTCTCCCACAAAGGAGAGACAATCTAGTCAGTTTTGTCCTGCCAGCATGCAGAACAGAAGTAAACTTTGGTCCCTAACCATAGCCTTAAGTAGGAGGGTGAGGAGAAGGAGCATTCGGCAGAATCAACCCACTGTGAAGGGGAATGGAGTTCGTGGCGCCAGTGGTTAGGGTCCACAACCTAGCTCTCCTGGCATAGTAACACTGACTAGGTTCCTGTTCCTCCTCTGTGGAAGAGACACGCTTCATTGGAGAAACTAAGTAGAGCCATCTACTTAGTGAGAGCCATCTCAGAAGTGAGAGGTGCCCTGTCTCTCCCACATTCATGTTTGAAACTGACTAGGGTGAGCAGACCTTTGCGCAGAGAAAGCACTAACTTGTGAAAGTGACTACGTTCAAGGATCTGTTTGTGGCTGAGGGAAAAAAGCAACCCCTAAACTCTTCCGCAAGTGATATTGACTAGTGAAATTGCCGAATCAACGCCGGTGGTGGTGGTGGGCTCCAAAAACCGACGTTTACTGTGTAGGCTGAGAGTGGGTTGGTAAAACCGTGTGCTTTCCCCTGTGGCAGAGGGACAGGAGGAACACGATGAAACCTAGCCAGTGTGAGCGTTCCCAAGATAGGTAGGTTGTGGATGAGGCTGCTTGTGAAGAAAACTCTCCGAGGTGAAACTGACTTGGTGGATCTATCACTGTTTTCGGGCTAAGGAGAAACCTGCCTGGTTGAAACTGACTATGTTGCTCAGGCTGGTTCTCCTGCGCTGAGTGGAAGTAATGAGGTTCAAGGACCTATTTCTGGCTGAGGGAAACACCAACCTTTAAATGAAAATGGAGGGGGTCCACAACTTGTAGGCTGCCACGGTCACACTGAGTAGGTTTAAGCTGTCTTCCTCCCCTGTGGGAGAGACAGCGCTTCCCGGTGAAACTGACTAGGGGGATGAAGGCAGCTCTCCTGGCTTTGGAGAAACCTCTCACCGATGAAGCTGAAATGCTGACACTACCATCATTTACAGGTTGAGGAGACTGTCCCCCCTTGGTTCAAGGACTTCATTCTTGGCTGAGGTAAAACCAATCTGCCCCCCTAATTGAAATTGACTAGTTCTCACAGAATCAATCCCGGGACTACCATTGTGTATAGCTGTGCAGTAGAATTGCTTTGGGGGTCGTGATTAGGGTTTACATCCTACGCTGACATGCTAACACTTATTAGGTGAAGCCCTCTTCTTCAGCTGTGGGAGAGAATGACTCAAGCCAGCCCGCTGCAGATTTAACCAGAGAAAAGGCTGAGGTGTGCAAGCGACTAGGTTCAAGGACCCCCCACCCCCACCCCACCCCCCGGTCTCGCTGAGTGAAACACCAACCCCCAAGTGAAATTGACTGGTTTCCGTTGAATCAATCACAGAGATCCCTTCAGCTGTGAAGTGGATTTGCTCCAGGGAGACTGTGAATAGGATCCATATCCAGCTCTCCTAGTTGGGGAGCAACTTCTTAGAAATGAGTCTCACTGAGTGGAACCATTGCCCTTTCCCGATTGAGGAGAAACCATCGGCTCCCCCTCCTGTTCGAAACAAATTTGGGCGAGAAATCACTGAGGCGTGAAAGCGACTAAGGGCAAAGGCTTCCTTCAGTCTTTCCATTTCTCCTTCCACCAGGATATTTCCCCAGAGGGCTACACTGAGGGAGGGTTCCCAGGAGCGCTTTTGGCTGTAGAGGCATAAGCTGCATGAGGGTATCTACCCACACCTGTGTGTTTCCATGTCTCCTGCCCCAGGTAACTGCATATAGCAGAAGTCTGGGTCTCAGGAGCACTTTTGGCTTCAGAGGCAGAAGCTGCAGGGAGGGTAGCCCACACCTATGTTTTTCCATGTCTCCGGCCCCAGGTAACTGCATATAGCAGAAGGCTGCACTGAGGGCGGGGTCCAATGAGACCTTGGATTCAGCGGCATAAGCTTCAGGGAGGGATTCTACCCAAACGTGTGTGTTTCCATTTCTCCTCCCCAGGTGACTGCATATAGCAGAGGGCTGCAATGAGGGTATCTACCCATACCTGTGTATTTCCATGTCTCCTCCCCAGGTGACTGCCTATAGCAGAAGAATGCACTGAGGGCTGGGTCCCAGGAGCACTTGAATTCAGAGGCAGAAACTGTCAGAAGAGTATCCACCCACACCTCTGTGTTTCCATGTCTCCTCCCCAAGGAAACTGCATATAGCAGAGGGCTACACTGAGGGCGGGGTCCCAGGAGGGCTTGGCTTCAGAGGCAGAAGCTGCCAAAGAGTATCCACCGACATCTGTGTGTTTCCATGTCTCCTCCCCAAGGAAACTGCATATAGCAGAGGGCTACACTGAGAGCGGGGTACCAGGAGACCTTTGTTTCAGAAGCAGAAGCGACAGGGAGGGTATCTACCCACAGCTGTGTTTCCATGTCTACTCCCCCAGGTAAAGGCATATAGAAGAGGGCTGCACTGAAGGCCAGGAGTGCTCTGTTTCAGAGGCAGAAGTTGCAGGGAGGGTATCTACATGCATCTGTGTGTTTCCGTGTCTCCCTCCCCAGGTAGGTCCATATAGCAGAGGGCTGCACTGAGGGTGGGGTCCCTGGCTTCAGCGGAAGAAGCTGCAGGGAGGGTATATACTCACACCTGTGTTTGCAAGTCTCCTCCCTTAGATAATTGGATATAGCAGAGGGCTGAGCTGAGGTCGGGGTGCCAGAAGAGCTTTGCTTCAGAGCCAGAAGCTGCAGGAAGGGTATCTACCCACACCTCTGTGTTTCCATGTCTCCTCCCTCAGGAAACTGCATATATCAGAAGGCTACACTGAGAGCGGGGTCCCAGTAGACCTTGGCTTCAGAGGCAGAAGCTGCAGGGAGGGTATCTACCCAAATCTGTGTGTTTCCATTTCTGCTCCCCAAGGTAACTGAATATAGCAGAGGGCTACACTGAGGGCGGGGTCCCAGGAGGGCTTGGCTTCAGCGGCAGAAGCTTTAGGGAGGGTAACACACAGATCTGTGTGTTTCCATTTCTGCTCTCCCAGGTAACTGCATATAGCAGAGGGCTACACTGAGGGCAGGGTCCCATGAGGACTTGGCTTCAGAGGTAGAAGCTTCAACGTGGGTGTCTACCTACACCTGTGTGTTTCCATGTGTCCTCGTCCAGGTAGCTGCATATAGCAGGGGACTGCATTAAGGGCAGGGTACCAGGAGCGCTTGACTTCAGAGGCAGATGCTGCTGGGAGGGTAGAGTTGGGACCCCGGGGCAATTACCGGATACCAGATTTACCGGTTTTCCGGTTCTCAAAGAACCGGATTCTCGGATTAAATCCGGTATCCGGTACCGGTTTTATTCCATTGATTTCAATGGGGCACTGTATCCCCATTGAAATCAGTGGAATACAATTCCTCCCCCCTCCCCCTCCCAGGCTGCGGGGGTGGAAGGGGGGACGGGTTTCCCCGGAAGGCCTAGAGCATCTCTGACGCCGGCAGCCACATCCAGCGCGGAGGCCCCCAGACCGCCCGCCGCCGCACTCAGAGCTCCGCTGAAATACAAAGGTACAGTCAACTTGTAGTAGGGGTGATCCCTAGGGGGTTGGGGGGGTGTTAAACACCCCCCCCAGGGATCGGGTATATACTTACCAGCAGCTGCAGGGGAGGTCTGTTTTAAAAAAAAATCCAGGCTGGGCAGGGTGGGTGCGGGGTGTCCCCCCTTACACCCGCACAGCCTGGACTTGGGGAGGGTTTTTAAAAAAACTTTTTGGGTGGGACTTTTTCCATTGCAGCCATTCATTTAAATGGCTGCAATGTAAAAAAATCCGGTAACGGGAATCCGGTAACGGGACAGGATTTCGGGTAATGCCGGTACGCCCAGTACCGGCATTATCAGATACCGGATTTACCGGCACGCCCGCACCTAGTAACTACACACAGCTGTGTTTCCATGTCTCTGCCCCCAGGTAACTGCATATAGCACAGGTCTGCACAGAGGGTTGGGTCCCAGGAGCGACCTGCTTCAGCGGCAGAAGCTGCAGGGAGGGTATCTACCCATATCTGTGTGTTTCCATGTCTCCTCCCCCAGGTTACTGCATGTAGCAGGAAGCTGCACTGAGGGCGGGGTACCAGGAGCGCTTGGCTTCAGAAGTAGAAACTACAGGGAGGGTATCTACCCACACCTGTGTGTTTCCATGTCTTCTCCCACAGGTAACTGCATATACACGAAGTCTGCAATGAGGGCGGGGTCCCAGGAGCACTTGGATTCAGAGGCAGAAGCTTCAGGGAAGGTATCTATCCACACCGGTATTTCTATGGCTCATCCCTCAGGTAACTGCATATAGCAGAGGACTGCACCGAGGGCAGGTTCCGAGGTGCGCTTTGCTTAAGAGGCAGAAGCTGCAGGGAGGGTATCTACCCCCACCTTTGTGTTTCCAGGTCTCCTCCGCCAGGTAACGGCATATAGCACGGGGCTGCACTGAGGGCAGGATGCCAGGAGCGCTTGGCTTCAGAGGCAGATGCTGCAGAGAGGATATCTACCCACAGATGTGTTTCCATGTCTCCTCCCCCAGATAACAGCATATAGCAGAGGGTTGAACTGAGGGCAGGGTCCCAGGAGCGCTCTGCTTCAGGGTCATATGTTGCAGGGAGGGTATCTGCCCACATCTGCGTGTTTCCATGTCTCCTCCCCTGGTGACTGCATATAGCAGAGGGCTGCACTGAGGGTATCTTCCCACACCTAGAAGTCTTCTCCCCCAGGTGACTGCATATAGCAGAGGGCTGGGTCCCAGGAGCACTTGGCTTCAGAGGCAGAAGCTGCCAGAAGTGTATCTAACCACACCTGTGTGTTTCCATGTCTCCTCCCCCAGGTAGCTCCATTTAGTAGAGGGCTGCATTGAGGGTGGGGTCCCAATAGCGCTTTGCTTCAGAGGCAGAAGCTGCAGGGAGGGTATCTACCCACATCTGTGTGTTTCCATGTGTCCTCCACCAGGTAACTGCTTGTAGCAGGGGACTGCACTGAGGGCGGGGTACCATGACCGCATGGGTTCAGAAGCACAAGCTACAGGGACGGTATCTACCCACACCTATGTTTCCATGTCTCCTCCCGCAGGTAACTGTATATATCAGAAAGCTCCACGGAGGGCGGGGTCCCAGGAGCACTTTGCTTCAGAGACAGTAGTGCAGGGAGAGTATCTACCCACACCTGTGGGTTTCCATGTCTCCTCTCCCTGGTAACTGCATATAGCAGGGGGCTGCACTGAGGCAGGGTACCAGGAGGGCTTTGCTTCAGCTGCAGATGCTTATGGGAGGGTATCTACCCACAGTTGTGTTTCCATATCTCCTCCCCCAGGTAACTGCATATAGCAGAGGGCTACACTGAGGGCAGGGTCCCAGTAGTGCTTTGCTTCAGAGGTAGACGCTGCAGGGAAGGTATCTACCCACACCTGTGTGTTTCCATCTCTCCTCCACCAGGTAACTGCATATAGCAGAATATTGCACTGAGGGCAGTGTCTCAGGAATGCAGATGCAGATGTTTCAGGCAGGGTATCTACACACATCTGTGTGTTTCATTGTCTCCTCCTCCAGGTAACCACATATAGCAAAGAGCTGCACTGAGGGGGGATCCCTGGCTTCAGAGACAGAAGCTGTAGGGAGGGGATCTACCCAAACCTGTGCTTTTCCATTTCCCCTCCCCAGGTAATTGCCTATAGCATAGGGCTGCACTGAGGGCAGGGTCCCAAGACAGCGGTCGCTGGAGACCTCTACTTCAGAGGCAGTCGCTGCAGGGAACCCACATCTCTGTGTTTCCATTTCTGCTGCCTCAGGTAACTGCATATATCAGAAGACTGCACTGAGGGAGAGGTCCCAGGAGCGTTTGGCTTCAGAGGCAGAAGAGGCAGGGAGGGTATCTACCCACACCTGTGTGAAACTTGGAAACCATGTCTCCTCCCCCAGGTAACTGCATATAGTAGGGGGCCTGCACTGAGGGCAGGATACCAGAAGCACTTGGCTTTAGAGGCAGATGCTGCAGGGAGGTTATCTACCCACATTTGTGTCTTTCCATTTTTGCTCCCTCAGGTAACTCCATATATCAGAGGGCTCCACTGAGGGCGGGGTCCCTGGAAAGCTCGGTTTCAGAGGCAGAAGGTGCAGGGAGGGTATCTACCCACACCTGTGTGTTTCCATGTCTCCTCCCCCAGGTAACTGCATATATCAGGGGACTGCACTGAGGGCAGTGTCCCAGGAGCACGTGGCTTCAGAAGCAGAAGCTACAGGGAGGGTATCTACCCACACCTGTGTGTTTCCATGTCTCCTCCCATAGGAAACTGCATATAGCACAGGGGTACACTGAGGGCGGGGTCCCAGTAGACCTTGGCTTCAGAGGAAGAAGCTGCACGGAGGGTATCTATCCACATCTGTGTGTTTCCATTTCTACTCCCTCTGGTTACTGCATATAGCAGAGGGCTACACTGAGGGTGGGGTCCCAGGAGGGCTTGGCTTCAGAGGCAGAAGCTTCATGGAGGGTATCTACCCTACACCTGTATTTCCATGTCTCCTCACACAGGTGACTGCATATAGCAGGGGGCTGCACTGAGGGCAGGGTACCAGGAGTGCTTGTCTTCAGAGGGAGAAGAGGCAGGAAGGGTATAAACCCACACCTGTGTGTTTTCATGTCTCCTCCCCCAGGTAACTGCATATAGCAGGGGACTTCAATGAGGGCAGGGTACCAGGAGCACATGGCTTCAGAAGCAGAAGCTACAAGGAGGGTATCTACCCACACCTGTGCATTTCCATGTCTCCTCCCCAGGCTAACTGCATATACAAGAGGTCTGCAATGAGAACGGGGTCCCAGGAGTGCTTGGCTTCAAAGGCAGAAGCTGAAGGGAGGGTACCTACCCACACCTGTGTTTCCATGTCTCCTTCCCCAGGTAACTGCATATAGCGGAGGGCTGCACTGAGGATGGGGTCCAAGGATCACATGGCTTCAGAGGCAGATGTTGTAGGGAGGGTATCTACCAACATCTGTGTGTTTCATTTCTGATCCCTTAGATAACTGCATATATCAGAGGACTGCACTGAGGGCGCGGTCACTGGAGACCTCGGCTTCAGAGGCAGTAGCTGAAGGGATCTACCCACATCTGTGTGTTTCCATTTCTGCTGCCTCAGGTAACTGCATATATCAGAGGGCTGCACTGAGGGCGGTGTCCCAGGAGCGTTTGGCTTCAGAGGCAGAAGAGGCAGGGAGGGTATCTACCCACACCTGTGTGAAACATGGAAACCATGTCTCCTCCCCCAGGTAACTGCATAGAGTAGGGGGGCTGCACTGAGGGCAGGATATCAGGAGCACTAGACTTCAGAGGCAGATGCTGCAGGGAGGTTATCTACCCACATCTGTGTCTTTCCATTTTTGCTCCCTCAGGTAACTGCATATATCAGAGGGCTGCACTGAGGGCTGGGTCCCTGGAAAGCTCGGCTTCAGAGGCAGAAGGTGCAGGGAGGGTATCTACCCACACCTGTGTGTTTCCATGTCTCCTCCCCCAGGTAACTGCATATATCAGGGGACTGCACTGAGGGCAGTGTCCCAGGAGCACGTGGCTTCAGAAGCAGAAGCTACAGGGAGGGTATCTACCCACACCTGTGTGTTTCCATGTCTCCTCCCATAGGAAACTGCATATAGCACAGGGGTACACTGAGGGCGGGGTCCCAGTAGACCTTGGCTTCAGAGGAAGAAGCTGCACGGAGGGTATCTATCCACATCTGTGTGTTTCCATTTCTACTCCCTCTGGTTACTGCATATAGCAGAGGGCTACACTGAGGGTGGGGTCCCAGGAGGGCTTGGCTTCAGAGGCAGAAGCTTCATGGAGGGTATCTACCCTACACCTGTATTTCCATGTCTCCTCACACAGGTGACTGCATATAGCAGGGGGCTGCACTGAGGGCAGGGTACCAGGAGTGCTTGTCTTCAGAGGGAGAAGAGGCAGGAAGGGTATAAACCCACACCTGTGTGTTTTCATGTCTCCTCCCCCAGGTAACTGCATATAGCAGGGGACTTCAATGAGGGCAGGGTACCAGGAGCACATGGCTTCAGAAGCAGAAGCTACAAGGAGGGTATCTACCCACACCTGTGCATTTCCATGTCTCCTCCCCAGGCTAACTGCATATACAAGAGGTCTGCAATGAGAACGGGGTCCCAGGAGTGCTTGGCTTCAAAGGCAGAAGCTGAAGGGAGGGTACCTACCCACACCTGTGTTTCCATGTCTCCTTCCCCAGGTAACTGCATATAGCGGAGGGCTGCACTGAGGATGGGGTCCAAGGATCACATGGCTTCAGAGGCAGATGTTGTAGGGAGGGTATCTACCAACATCTGTGTGTTTCATTTCTGATCCCTTAGATAACTGCATATATCAGAGGACTGCACTGAGGGCGCGGTCACTGGAGACCTCGGCTTCAGAGGCAGTAGCTGAAGGGATCTACCCACATCTGTGTGTTTCCATTTCTGCTGCCTCAGGTAACTGCATATATCAGAGGGCTGCACTGAGGGCGGTGTCCCAGGAGCGTTTGGCTTCAGAGGCAGAAGAGGCAGGGAGGGTATCTACCCACACCTGTGTGAAACATGGAAACCATGTCTCCTCCCCCAGGTAACTGCATAGAGTAGGGGGGCTGCACTGAGGGCAGGATATCAGGAGCACTAGACTTCAGAGGCAGATGCTGCAGGGAGGTTATCTACCCACATCTGTGTCTTTCCATTTTTGCTCCCTCAGGTAACTGCATATATCAGAGGGCTGCACTGAGGGCTGGGTCCCTGGAAAGCTCGGCTTCAGAGGCAGAAGGTGCAGGGAGGGTATCTACCCACACCTGTGTGTTTCCATGTCTCCTCCCCCAGGTAACTGCATATATCAGGGGACTACACTGAAGGCAGGGTACCAGGAGCACGTGGCTTCAGAAGCAGAAGCTACAGGGAGGGTATCTACCCACACCTGTGTGTTTCCATCTGCCTCTGAAGTCAAGCTCTACTGGGACCCCACCCTCAGTGCAGGTCTGTAGTATATGCAGTTACCTAGGTGAACAGACGTGGAAAAATCACAGGTGTTGGTAGATACCCTCAGTGCAGCCCTCTGCTGTATGCAGTTACCTGGGGGAGGAGAGATGGAAACACACAGGTGTGGGTAGATATCTGGGGAGGAGACATGGAAACACACAGGTGCGGGAAGATACCCTGAATGCAGTCCTTGCTATATTAACTTACCTGGAGGAGGACACATGGAAAAATACAGGTGTGGGTAGATACCCTCCCTACAGGTTCTATGGGAAGAGACATGGAAACACATATGTGTGGGTTGATACTCTCCCTGAAGCTTCTGCCTCCTTGGACCCCTCCCTCAGTGCAGCCCTCTGATATGTGCCTTTATCTGGGGGAAAAGACATGGAAACACAAGTTGTGGGTAGAAACCCTCCATGCAGCTTCTGCCTTGGAAGGCAAATGCTCCAGGTACCTTGCCCCCAGTGCACCCCCCTGCTATATGCAGGTACCTGTTGGAGGAGACATGGAACAACACAGGTGTGGGTAGATACAATCCCTGCAGCTTCTGTCTCTGAACCAAAGCGCTCCTGGGACCCCGTCCTCAGTGCAGCCCTCTGCAATATGCAGTTATCTGGGGGAGGAGACATGGAAACACAGGTGTGGGTAGATACCCTCCCTTCAGCTTCTGCCTTTGAAGCCAAGCACTCCTGGGACCCCGTCCTCATTACAGACCTCTTGTATATGCTGTTACCTGGGGGAGGAGACATGGAAACACACAGGTCTGGGTAGATACCCTGCCTGTAGCTTCTGTTTCTGAAGCCATGTGCTCCTGGTACCCTGCCCTCAGTGCAGTCCCCTGATATATGCAGTTACCTGGGGGAGGAGACATGAAAACACACAGGTATGTGTAGAAACCCTCCCTGCCTCTTCTGTCTCTGAAGCCAAGTGCTCCTGTTGCCCTGCCCTCAGTGCAGTCCCCTGCTGTATGCAGTCACTTGGGGTGAAGACATGGAAGCACAGGTGTGGGTAGGTACCCTTGCTGAAGCTTCTGCCTCTGAAGCCAAGCGCTCTTGAGACCCCACCCTCAGTGTAGCACTCTGCTATATGCAGTTACCAGAGGAGCAGAAATGGAAATACACAGATATGGGTAGACACCCTCCTTGCAGCTTCCGCGTCTGAAGCCAAGCTGTCTTGGGACCCTTCCCGCAGTGCAGCTCTTTGGTATAGGCAATTACCTGGGAGGAGACATGGAAATACACAGATGTGGGTAGATACCCTCAGTGCAGTCCTCTGCTAAATGCAGTCACCTGCGGAGGGGATATGGAAACATACACGTTTGAGTAGATATCCTCCCTGCAGCTTCCACCTCTGAAGCTAGGGATCCCGCCCTCAGTGCTATCTGAAGTTACCTGGGGAGGAGAAAAGGAAACAGAGGTGTGGGCAAATACAATCCCTGAAGCTTCTGCCTCTGAAGTCAAGCTATGCTGACACCCCACCCTCAGTGAAGCCTTCTGCTATATGCCGTTACCTGGGGGAGGAGACATGGAAACACACAGATGTGGGTAGATACCCTGCCTGCATCTTCTGCCTCTGAAGCAAATAGCTCCTGAGAGCGGGGGCTCTCAGTGCAGCCCTCTGCCATATGCAGTTATCTACGGGAGAAGACATGGAAACACATAGATGTTGGTTGATACCCTCCCTGTAGCTTCTGCCTCTGAAGCCAAGTGCTCCTGTTACCCAGCCATCTGCTCTATGCAGTCACCTGGTGAAGGAGACATGGAAACACACAGGTGTGGGAAGACACCTTACCTGTAGCTTTTGCCTCTGAAGCAGATCCCTCCTGTGACCACGCCTTCAGTGCAGCCCTCTGCTACATGCAGTTACCTGGGGAGGAGACATGGAAACACAAAGGTGCAATTAGATACCATCCCTGCAACTTCTATCTCTGAAGCCAAATTCTCCTGGGACCCCGCCCTCGATACAGCCCTCTCCTATATGTAGTTATCTGCAGGAGGAGACACGGAAACACATAGGTGTGGGTTGATACTCTCCCTGAAGCTTCTGCCTCTGAAGCCAAGCTCTCCATGGACGCCTCCCTCAGTGCAGCCCTCTGCTATGTGC
>QEPC01008900.1:46705-84712 GCA_003113815.1 Sphenodon punctatus
GGAGACATGGAAACACACAGGTGTGGGTAGATACCCTCCCTGTAGCTTCTGATTCTGAAGCCACTTCCTCCTGGTACCCTGCCCTCAGTGCAGTCCCCTGCTATGTGCAGTTACCTGGGGGAGGAGACATGGAAACCCACAGGTGTGGGTAGATCCCCTCCCTGCAGCTTCTGCCTCTGAAGCAAAGCGCTCCTGGGACCCCGCCCTCCATGGAGCTTTCTGATATATACAGTTACCGGGGGAGGAGACATGGAAACACAGGTGTGGGTAGATACCATCCCTTCAGCTTCTGCCTTTGAAGCCAAGCGCTCCTGGGACCGGGTCCTCATTGCAGACCTCTTTTTTATGCTGTTACCTGGGGGAGGAGAAATGGAAACACAAAGGTATGGACAGAAACCCTCCCTTCACCTTACCCTCTGAAGAAAAGCGCTCCTGGGACCCCGTCCTCAGCGCAGCCCTCTGCTATATGCAGTTACCTGGGGGAGGAGACATGGAAACACACAGGTATGGGTAGATACCCTCCCGCCTCTGAAGCTAGGGATTCCCCCCTCAGTGCTATATGGAGTTACCTGGGGAGGAGTCAAGGAAACACAGAGGTGTGGGCAAGTACAATCCCTGAACCTTCTGCCTCTGAAGTCAAGCTATCCTGACACACCACCCTCAGTGAAGCCTTCTGCTATACGCCGTTACCTGGGGGAGGAGACATGGAAACACACAGATGTGGGTAGATACCCTGCCTGCATCTTCTGCCTCTGAAGCAAATAGATCCTGGGACCCCGCTCTCAGTGCAGCCCTCTGACATATGCACTTATCTGTGGGAGAAGACATGGAAACACATAGATGTTGGTTGATACCCTCCCTGTACTGAGTGCAGGGTCCCAAGAGAGCTTGGCTTCAGAGGCAGAATCTGTAGGGAGTGTATCTACCCCCAACTGTATGTTTCCATGGGTCCTCCTGAGGTAAGTTAATATAGCAAGGGACTGCATTGAGGGTATCTACCCATACCTGTGTGTTTCTCTGTCTCCTCACCCAGGTAACCGCATATACTAGAGGGCTGCACTGAGGGTGGGGTCCCAGGAGAGCTTGGCTTCAGAGATAGATGCTGCAGGGAGGGTATTTACCCACACCTCTGTGTTTCCATGTCTCCTCCCCCAGGTAACTTCATATATCAGAAGACTGCATTGAGGGTGGGGTCCCAGGAGAACTTGGCTTCAGAGGGAGAACCTGCAGGGATGGTATCTACCCACACCTGTAGGCTTCCATGTCTTCTCTCCCAGGTAACTACATGTAGCATAGGGCTGGGTCCTGAGAGCGCTTGGCTTCAGAGACATAAGTTGCAGTGAGGGCATCTACCCAGACCTGTGTGTTTCCATGTCTCCTCGCCCAGGTAACTTCCTATAGCAGAGGACTGGGTCCCAGGAGTGCTTGACTTTGGAGGCAGAAGTTGCAGGGAGGGTATCTACCCACATCTGTGTGCTTCCATGTCTGATCCCCAGGGTCTGAGGAGAGCTTGGTTTTGGAGGCAGACTATGTAGGGAAGCTATCTACCTACACCTGTATTTTTCTACGTGTCCTCCTCCAGGTAAGTTAATATAGCAGAGGACTGCATTGAGGGTCCCACACTGTGTGTTTCGATGTTTCCTCCCACAGGTAAATGTATATAGGAAAGGGCGGAACTGAGGGAATCTACCCACTCGAGTTTGTTTCCATGGCTCCTCCCCCAGGTAACTGCATGTATTAAAGGGCTGCACTGATGGTGGTTCCAAGGAGGTCTTGGCTTTAGAGGCAGATGCTTCAGGGAGTGTATCTTCCCACACCTGTGTGTTTCCATGTCTCCTTCCCCAGTTGACTGGATATAGCAGAGGACTGCACTGAGGGCGGGGTCCCAAGAGAGCTTGGCTTCAGAGGCAGAACCTGTAGGGAGGGTATCTACCCACACCTGTATTTTTCCATGTGTCCTCCTCCAGGTAATTTAATATAGCAAGAACTGCATTCAGGGTATCTTCCCACACCTGTGTGTTTACATTTTCCCACTCCCAGGTAACTGCATATAGCAGAGGGCTGCACTGAGGGTATCTACCAACACCTGTGATTTTTCCACATCTATTCACCCAGGTAACTGCATATACTACAGAGCTGCACTGAGGGTGTGGTCCCAGTAGAGCTTGGCTTCAGAGGCAGATGCTGCAGGGAGGGTATCCACCCACACCTCTGTGTTTCCATGTCTCCTCCCCCAGGTAACTGCTATATTAGTAGATACCCTCCTGAAATGAGGACGGGGTCCCAGGAACACTTGGCTTCAGAGGCAGAAGCTGCAGGGAGGCTATCTACCCAAACTCAGAGGGGGAAACTACTGTATTATATGCCATTATCTGGGGAGAGGAAACATGGAAACACACAAGTGTGTGTAGATACCTTCCCTGCAGCTTCTGCCTCTGAAGGCAAGCTTCCCTGGGACTCCACACTCAGTACAGCCCTCTTCTATATGAAGTTACCTGGGGGAGGAGAGATGGAAACACACAGGTGTGGGTAGATACCTGGGGAGGAGACATGGAAATACACAGTAGAGGGTAGATACCCTCAGTGCAGCCCTTTCCTATATGCCCTCAGCTGGGGAGGAGTAATATAAACACAAAGGTTTGGGTAGATACCCACCCTGCAGCTTGTGCCTCAGAAGCCATGGTCTGCTGGGAAACCGCCCTCTGTGCAGCCCCCTGCTATATGGAGTTACCAGGCGAAGGAGACACAGAAACACCAGGTGTGGGTAGATACACTCCCTGATGTTTCTAACCTCTTAAGTCAAGCTGTCCTGGGACCCCGCCCTCAGTGCAGCCCTCCGCTATATGCAGTTACCTGGTGGAGGAGATATGGAAACACAGGTGTAGGGTAGATACCCTTCTGAAGCTTCTGCCTCTGAAGTCAAGCCCTACTGGGACCCCACCCTCAGTGTAGCCCTCAGCTATATGCAGTTACCTGAGGGATCAGAAATGGAAACACACAGATGTGGGTAGATACCATCCCTGCACCTTCTTCCTCTGAAGCGAAGCACTCCTGACACCCTGCCGTCACTGAAGCCCCCTGCTATATGCAGTCACCTGGGCGAGGAGACATGTAAACACAGGTGTCTGGTAGATACCCTCCATGAAGCATCTGCCTCTGAAGCCAAGCCCTCCTGGGACCCCGCCCACAGTTCAGCCCTCTGCTATATGCAGTTATCAGGGAGAGTAGAAATGGAAACACACAGATGTGGATAGATACCCTCCCTGCAGCTTCTGCCTCTGAAGTCAGAGTCTACTGGGACCCCGCCCACAGTGTACACCTGTGCTCCTATGTGAGGAGACATAGAAACACACAGGTGTGGGTAGATACCCTTCCGGCAGTTCCTGCCTCTGAAGCCAAGTGTTCCTGTGACCCAGCCATCTGGTATATGCAGTCACCTGGGAGAGGAGACATGGAAACACACAGGTGTGGGAAGATAACCTCCCTGCAGCTTCTGCCTCTGAAGCCAAGCTGTCTTGGGACCCTGCCCTCAGTGCAGCCCTCTGCTATAGGCAATTACCTGGGGAGGGGAAATGGAAACACACAGGTTTGGGTAGATCCCCTCCCTGCAGCTTCTGTCTCTGTTGCCAGGGATCCCCCCTCAGTGCAGCTCTTTGCTATATGTCGTTACCTGGAGGAGGAGACAATGAAACACACAGATGTGTGTAGATACCCTGCCTGAAACATCTGCCTCTGAAACAGTGCGTTCCTGAGACCCCACCCTCAGTGCAACCTTCTGCTATATGCAGTTACCTGGTGGAGGAGAGATGGAAACACACAGGTCTGGGTAGATACCTTCCCTGCAGCATCTTCCTCTGAAGCAAAGCACTACTGGGACCCTGCCCTCAGTGTAGCCCTCTGCTATATGCAGTTACCTGCGGGAGGAGACATGGAAACACAACTGTGGGTAGATACGCTCCCTGAAGCATCTGCAGCTGAAACCAAGCCCTCCTGGTACCCTGCCCTCAGTGCAGTCCCCTGCTATGTGCAGTTACCTGGGGGAGGAGACATGGAAACCCACAGGTGTGGGTAGATCCCCTCCCTGCAGCTTCTGCCTCTGAAGCAAAGCGCTCCTGGGACCCCGCCCTCCATGAAGCTTTCTGATATATACAGTTACCTGGGGGAGGAGACATGGAAACACAGGTGTGGGTAGATACCATCCCTGTAGCATGTGCTTCTGAACCCAAGCGGTCATGGTACCCCGCCCTCAGTGCAGTCCCCTGCTACAAGCAGTTTCCTGGCAGAGGACACATGGAAACACACAGATGTGGGTAGATACCCTCCCTGCAGCTTCTGCTTCTGAAGCAAAGCGATCCTGGGACCCCGCCCTCAGTGCAGCGCTCTACTAAATGGAGCTACCTGGGGGAGGAGACATGGAAACTCACACGGGTGGGTAGATTCCCTCAGTTCCGCTCTCTCCTATATACATTTACCTGCGGGAGGAAACATCGAAGCACACAGGTGTGGGTAGATACCCTCAATGCAGTCCTCTGCTATATTAACTTACCTGGAGGAGGACACGTAGAAAAATACAGGTGTAGTCCTCTGCTATATGCTGTAAACTGGGGGAGGAGATATGGAAACACACAGTTGTAGGTAGATACCCTACCTCCAGTTTCTGCCTCTGTAGCCAAGCGCTCCTGGGACCCCGCCCTCTGTGCAGTCCTCTGATATATGCAGTTACTTGGGNCATGGAAATACACAGTAGAGGGTAGATACCCTCAGTGCAGCCCTTTCCTATATGCCCTCAGCTGGGGAGGAATAATATAAACACAAAGGTTTGGGTAGATACCCACCCTGCAGCTTGTGCCTCAGAAGCCATGGTCTGCTGGGAAACCGCCCTCTGTGCAGCCCCCTGCTATATGGAGTTACCAGGCGAAGGAGACACAGAAACACCAGGTGTGGGTAGATACACTCCCTGATGTTTCTAACCTCTTAAGTCAAGCTGTCCTGGGACCCCGCCCTCAGTGCAGCCCTCCGCTATATGCAGTTACCTGGTGGAGGAGATATGGAAACACAGGTGTAGGGTAGATACCCTTCTGAAGCTTCTGCCTCTGAAGTCAAGCCCTACTGGGACCCCACCCTCAGTGTAGCCCTCAGCTATATGCAGTTACCTGAGGGATCAGAAATGGAAACACACAGATGTGGGTAGATACCATCCCTGCACCTTCTTCCTCTGAAGCGAAGCACTCCTGACACCCTGCCGTCACTGAAGCCCCCTGCTATATGCAGTCACCTGGGCGAGGAGACATGTAAACACAGGTGTCTGGTAGATACCCTCCATGAAGCATCTGCCTCTGAAGCCAAGCCCTCCTGGGACCCCGCCCACAGTTCAGCCCTCTGCTATATGCAGTTATCAGGGAGAGTAGAAATGGAAACACACAGATGTGGATAGATACCCTCCCTGCAGCTTCTGCCTCTGAAGTCAGAGTCTACTGGGACCCCGCCCACAGTGTACACCTGTGCTCCTATGTGAGGAGACATAGAAACACACAGGTGTGGGTAGATACCCTTCCGGCAGTTCCTGCCTCTGAAGCCAAGTGTTCCTGTGACCCAGCCATCTGGTATATGCAGTCACCTGGGAGAGGAGACATGGAAACACACAGGTGTGGGAAGATAACCTCCCTGCAGCTTCTGCCTCTGAAGCCAAGCTGTCTTGGGACCCTGCCCTCAGTGCAGCCCTCTGCTATAGGCAATTACCTGGGGAGGGGAAATGGAAACACACAGGTTTGGGTAGATCCCCTCCCTGCAGCTTCTGTCTCTGTTGCCAGGGATCCCCCCTCAGTGCAGCTCTTTGCTATATGTCGTTACCTGGAGGAGGAGACAATGAAACACACAGATGTGTGTAGATACCCTGCCTGAAACATCTGCCTCTGAAACAGTGCGTTCCTGAGACCCCACCCTCAGTGCAACCTTCTGCTATATGCAGTTACCTGGTGGAGGAGAGATGGAAACACACAGGTCTGGGTAGATACCTTCCCTGCAGCATCTTCCTCTGAAGCAAAGCACTACTGGGACCCTGCCCTCAGTGTAGCCCTCTGCTATATGCAGTTACCTGCGGGAGGAGACATGGAAACACAACTGTGGGTAGATACGCTCCCTGAAGCATCTGCAGCTGAAACCAAGCCCTCCTGGTACCCTGCCCTCAGTGCAGTCCCCTGCTATGTGCAGTTACCTGGGGGAGGAGACATGGAAACCCACAGGTGTGGGTAGATCCCCTCCCTGCAGCTTCTGCCTCTGAAGCAAAGCGCTCCTGGGACCCCGCCCTCCATGAAGCTTTCTGATATATACAGTTACCTGGGGGAGGAGACATGGAAACACAGGTGTGGGTAGATACCATCCCTGTAGCATGTGCTTCTGAACCCAAGCGGTCATGGTACCCCGCCCTCAGTGCAGTCCCCTGCTACAAGCAGTTTCCTGGCAGAGGACACATGGAAACACACAGATGTGGGTAGATACCCTCCCTGCAGCTTCTGCTTCTGAAGCAAAGCGATCCTGGGACCCCGCCCTCAGTGCAGCGCTCTACTAAATGGAGCTACCTGGGGGAGGAGACATGGAAACTCACACGGGTGGGTAGATTCCCTCAGTTCCGCTCTCTCCTATATACATTTACCTGCGGGAGGAAACATCGAAGCACACAGGTGTGGGTAGATACCCTCAATGCAGTCCTCTGCTATATTAACTTACCTGGAGGAGGACACGTAGAAAAATACAGGTGTAGTCCTCTGCTATATGCTGTAAACTGGGGGAGGAGATATGGAAACACACAGTTGTAGGTAGATACCCTACCTCCAGTTTCTGCCTCTGTAGCCAAGCGCTCCTGGGACCCCGCCCTCTGTGCAGTCCTCTGATATATGCAGTTACTTGGGGATCAGACATGGAAGCACACAGATATGGGTAGATACCCTCCCTGCAATTTCTGCCTCTGAAGTCAAGCACTCCTGGAACTCGGCCCTCTACTATAGGAAGTTACCTGGGGGAGGAGACATGGAAACACACAGGTCTGGGTAAATGCCCTCACTGCAACTTATGCCTCTGAAGCGAAGCGCTCTCAGGACCCAGCCCTATGCTACATGCAGTTACCTGGGAGAGAAGACATGGAAGCCTACAGGTGTGGGTAGATACCATCCCTGCAGCTTTTCCCTCTGAAGCCCTCTGCAATATGCAGTTAAATGTGTGAGCAGAAATGGAAATACACAGATGTGGGTAGATACCCTCCCTGCAGCTTCTGCCTCTGAAGCCAAGTTCTCCTGGGACCCCACCCTCAATGCAGTCCTCTGATATATGAAGCTACCTGGGGGAGGAGACATGGAAACACAGAGGTGTGGGTAAATACCCTCCTTGCAGCATCTGTCTCTGAAGCCAAGTTCTCCTGGGACCCCACCCTCAGGGCAGCCCTCTAGTATATGCAGTTACCTGGGTGATGAGATGGAGAAACACACGTGTCAGTAGATACCCTCAATGCAGCCCTCTGCTATATGCAGTTACCTAGGGTGAGGGAAAATGGAAACACACAGGTATGGTTAGATACCCTCAATGCAGTCCTCTGCTATAAATACTTACCTCAGGAGGACACTTGGAAACATACAGGTGTGGGGAGATACCCTTCCTACAGATTCTGCCTCTGAAGCCAAGCTCTCTTGGGACCCTGTACTCAGTGCAATGGGGGCGGGGACCCAGGAGCGCTTGGCTTCAGAGGCAGAAGTTGCCGGGAGGGTATCTACCCAAACTTGTGTGTTTCCATGTCTTCTCCCCCAGGAAACTGCATATAGTGGAGGGCTACACTGAGGGCGGGGTCCCAGTAGACCTTGGCTTCAGAGGCAGAAGCGGCAGGGAGGGTATCTACCCACATCTGTGTATTTCCATTTCTACTCACCCATTTAACTGCATATTGCAGAGGGCTACACTGAGGGCTGGTTCCCAGGAGGGCTTGGCTTCAGAGGCAGAAGATTCAGGGAGGGTAGCTTCCCAACACCAGTGTTTCCATGTCTCCTCGCCTAGGTGACTGCATATAGCAGGGGCTGCACTGAGGGTGGGGTACCAGGACTCTCCTCTTCAGAAGCAGAAGCTGCAGGGATGGTATCGAAACGCACCTATATGTTTCCATATCGCCTCTCCAGGTAACTGTATCTAGCTGAGTGAAACACTGAGGGCGGGGTCCCAGGACACCTCGCCTTCAGAGGCAGAAGCTGCAGCGATGGTGTCTACCCACACCTGTGTCTTTCCATGTCTCTTCTCCCAGGTAACTGCATATACAAGAGGGATGGACTGAAGGCGGGGTCCCAGGAGCTCTTGGCTTCAGAGGCAGAAGCTACAGGGACGGTATCTACCAACACCTCCGTGTTTCCATGGCTTTTCTATCAGGTAGCTGCATATACAAAAGAGCTGCACTGAGGGCAGGGTCCCAGGAGGGCTTGGCTTCAGAGGCAGAAGCATCAGGGAGGATGTCTATCCACACCTGTGTCTTTCAATGTGTCCTCTCTAAGGTAACTGTATATAAAATAGGGCTGTGGTGAGTGCAGGTTCCCAGGAACACTTGTTTCAGAGACAGAAGCTGTAGTGAGGATATCTACCTACACCTGTGTGTTTTGATGTATCCTTCATCAGGTGGCTGTATATAGCAGAGAGCTGGGTCACAGGAGCGCTTCACTTCAGAGGCAGAAGCTGCAGGGAGGGTATCTACCCACACATGTGTGTTTCAATGTCTCCTCCCCAAGGAAACTATCCATATCAGCGGGCTGCACTGAGGGCAGGGTACCAGGAGTGCTTGGCTTCAGAGGCAGAAGAGGCAGGGAGGGTATCTACCCATATCTGTGTGTTTACATGTCTCCACCCCCAAGTGACTGCATATAGCAGGGGGCTGCACTGAGGGCAGGGTTCCAGGAGCGCTTGGCTTTAGAGGCAGAAGAGGCAGGGAGAGTATCTACCCATACCTGTGTGTTTCCATGTCTCCTCCCCCATGTAACTGCAAAAATCAGGGGACTGCACTGAGGGCAGGGTACCAGGAGCACGTGGCTTCAAAAGTAGAAATGACAGGGAGGGTATCTACCCATACTTGTGTGTTTCCATGTTTCCTCTCCCCAGATAATTGCATATAATGCAGTAGTTTCCCACTCTGAGTTTGGTTAGATACCCTCCTTGCAGCATCTGCCTCTGAAGCCAAGTGTTCCAGGGACCCCACCCTCATTTCAGGAGGGTATCTACTAATATAGCAGTTACCAGGGGGAGGAGACATGGAAACACAGAGGTGTGGGTAGATACCCTCCCTGCAGTATCTGCCTCTGAAGCCAAGCTCTATTGGGACCCCACCCTCAGTGCAGCTCTGTAGTATATGCAGATCCCATTTCGGATCCCTCAGATAACTGCATAACTTCCACGTCTCCTCACCCAGGTAACTGCATATACTACTGAGCTGGACTGAGGGTGGGGTCCCAGTAGAGCTTGGCTTCAGAGGCAGATGCTGCAGGGAGGGTATCTACCCACACCTCTGTGTTTCCATGTTTCCTCCCCCAGGTAACTGCTGTATTAGTAGATACCCTCTCTGCAATGAGGGCGGTGTACCTGGAGTGCTTGGCTTCAGAGGCAGAAGCTGCAGTGAGGGTATCTACCCAAAATCAGAGGTGGAAACTACTGCATTATATGCAGTTACCTGGGGGAGGAGAGATGGAAACACACAGGTGTGGGTAGATACCTGGGGAGGAGACGCATCACCTGTGGGTAGATACACTCCCTGACGTTTCTGCCTCTGAATTCAAGCTGTCCTGGGACCCCGCCCTCAGCGCAGCCCTCTGCTATATGTCGTTACCTGGGTGAGGAGATGTGGAAACAGACAGGTGTGGGTAGATACCCTCAGTGCAGCTCTGTGCTATATACTGTTACCTTGAGGAGGAGACATGAAAACATACAGGGGTGGGTAGAAACCCTCTCTGCAACTTTTGCCTCTGAAGGCAAGTTCTCCTGTTACCCGCTGTCAGTGCATCCCCCTGCTATTATTATTATTATTATTAAACATTTATAAAGCGCCAGTTGCAACCTGGCGCTGTACAGAACATACAATCAGATGCGGTCCCTGCCTGTGGCTTACAATCTAAAAGACAAGGAGGGGGAGACAAGGAGAGGGGACAGCGGGAGAGACATGGGAGAAGACAAACAAACATTCAGGCGGATGCGAAGTCTCAGGTGCGTGTACTTGGCTTGGTTACAAGGTGGTCGGTAGCAGCAGTCAGCAGAGGAGGGCTGACAGTAAGAGCAAGGGGAAAGACTAGAGGGCATTGGGAAAGGCAGCATGGAAAAGGTGGGTCTTGAGGAGGGATTTGAAGGAGCGGAGGGAGGAGGCGAGGCGGACGTCGGCAGGGAGGGAGTTCCAGGCATGCGGGGCAGCGAGGGAGAAGGGACGAAGGCGGTTGGGCGAGCAGGAGAAGCGAGGGAGAGCGAGGGAGGGGACAGCGGAAGAGCGGAGAGCGCGCGCAGGAGCGCGTAGGGCGATTAGGTCCGAGAGGTAAGGGGGAGCTTGGTCATGGAGCGATTTGAACGTGAAAACCAGGAGTTTGAACAGGATACGTTCAGGAAGGGGGAGCCAGTGAAGGGAGAGGAGGAGAGGCGTCACATGGTCGAAGCGACGGGCAGAGTGAATGACCTTGGCGGCAGAGTTTTGGATCGCCACAAGGGGGGACAGGTGGGAGCGAGGGAGGCCAGCAAGGAGGAGGTTGCAGTAGTCGAGGCGAGAGATAACCATGGCATGAACAAGGATTTTGGCCGAGGAGACAGATAGAAAGGGGCGAATGCGGGCAATGTTGAGGAGAGCGAATCGGCAGGATTTGGCCACAGAGTCAATGTAAGGTTTAAAGGAGAGGTGCGTGTCAAAAATGAAGCCCAAGCTGCGGGCACGGAGAACAGGACGGATGGTGACCCCATCAATGCAGACGGTCAGGTCAGAGGGAGAGGAGGGGGAGGGAGGAAAAATGAGGAGTTCAGTCTTGGCCATGTTCAGTTTGAGTTGGCGTCGGGACATCCAGGCGGAGATATCAGAGAGGCAGTCGACGAGGCGTGAGCGGACAGAGGAGGAGAGAGAGGGGGTAGAGAGATAGAGTTGGGTGTCATCAGCATAGAGATGGTATTGGAACCCGTGGGAGGCAATAATTTCACCAAGGGACCGGGTGTAGATAGAGAAGAGGAGAGGGCCAAGGACAGAACCTTGGGGAACCCCAACCGAGAGGGGAAGGGAGGGGGAGGTCGACTCGGGGAGGGAGACATTAAAGGAGCGGTCAGAGAGGTAGGAGGAGAACCAGTCAAAGACAGAGCCACGGAAGCCCAAAGAGTAAAGGGAGTCCAAGAGGAGCGAGTGGTCGACAGTGTCAAAGGCGGCAGAGAGGTCAAGGAGGACAAGAACGGAGTAGTGGCGCTTCGATTTAGCGACAAGTAGATCATTGGTGATCTTGGCCAGGGCAGTTTCAGTAGAGTGGAGGGGGCGGAAGCCGGACTGGAGAGGGTCGAGGGAGGAGTTGGCAGAGAGGAGGTTCAGGCAGCGGGAGTAGACGACACGTTCCAGGAGCTTCGAAGCAAAGGGAAGGAGGGAGACCGGCCGGTAACTAGAGGGATCGAAAGGGTCCAGGGTAGGCTTTTTGAGGATGGGGGAGACAGTGGCATGTTTGAAGGCAGAGGGGAAGGAGCCTGTGGAAAGGGAGAGATTGACAACATGCAGAAGGGGGGGAGCGACAGTGGGAGCAATAGAGGTCAGGAGGCGGGAGGGGATCGGGTCAAGGGGGCAGGTGGAGGGGTTGGATGAAGAGAGAAGAGCAGAGATTTCCTGGAGAGAGGCAGGAGGGAAGGATGCGAGGAGGGAGGGGGGCGGGGGAGGGGGCGGGAGGGGAGCGGGGGGCGGAGGGGGGCGGGAGGCAATATCCCGACGGATCTTGTCAATCTTGGAGGTGAAGAACGACGCAAGATCCCGAGCAGCAAGGGAAGAGGGCGGGGGAGGGCAGGGGGGTTTGAGAAGGGAGTCGAAAGTAGAGAAAAGGCGGCGAGGGTCGCGGGAGAAAGATTCGATCCTAGAGGCATAATAGCGCTGCCTAGCTAGGGAGATAGCCGAGGAGAGGGAGGAGAGGGAGAATTTGTAATGGAGGAAGTCAGGGAGGGAGCGGGATTTGCGCCAGAGGCGTTCGGCAGCCCGGGCGCAGGAGCGGAGGTAGCGGATGGCAGGGGTAAGCCAGGGGCGGGGGTCGAGGGGGCGGACGGGGCGAGCAGAGGGGGGGGCAAGAGAGTCAAGGGTCGAGGAGAGAGAAGCGTTGAGAGCAGAGACGGCAGAGTCAGGGGAGGAGGAGGCGAAAACGGGGGGGAGAAGGGGGGAAAGATTTGAGGCAAACTCCGAGGGAGTAAGGGCCTGCATATTGCGGAAGGGGCGCATAGAGGGGGAGGAGGAGGGGGGTCGGTGGGAAAGGCTGAAGGAGGCGAGGAAGTGATCAGAATTAGGGCAGGGGTCAAAGGAGAGGTCAGTAAGAGAACAGTTTCGAGTGAAGATGAGGTCGAGGGACCCTCCCTGAAGCATCTGAGCTGAAGCCAAGCCCGCATGGTACCCTGCCCTCAGTGCAGCCCCCTGCTAAATGCAGTTACTTCGTGGAGGAGACATGGAAAAACACAGGTGTCGGTAGATACCATCCGTGCAGCTTCTGCATCTGAAGCCAAGCACTACTGGGACCCAGCCATCTGCTATATGCAATTACCTGGAGAGGAGACATGGAAACACAGGTGTGGGTAGATATCCTCCTTGCACCTTCTACCTCTGAAGCGAAGCGCTCCTGGGAACCCGTCTTCAGTGCAGCCCTCTTTTATATGCTGTTACCTGGGAGAGGAGACATGGAAACACACAGGTGTGGGTAGATACCCTCCCTGCACCTTCTGCCTCTGAAGGCGAGCTTTCCAGGGACTCCGCCCTCAGTGCAGCCCTCTGATATATGCAGTTACCTGAGGGAGCAAAAATGGAAAGACACAGATGTGGGTAGATAACCTCCCTGCAGCTTCTGCCTCTGAAGCCAAGTGCTCCTGGTATCCTGCCCTCAGTGCAGCCCCCAGGTAACGACATATAGCAGAGGGCTGCGCTGAGGGCGGGGTCCCAGGGCAGCTTTACTTCAGAGGCAGAAACGTCATGGAGTGTATCTACCCACACCTGGGTGTTTCTGTGTCTCCTTCCCCAGGTAACTACATATAGCAGGGGTCCCTGCAGAGCTTGGCTTCAGAGGCAGAAGCTGCAGGGAGGGTATCTACCCAAACCTGTGTGTTTATATTTCTCCCGTCCAGCTTACGGCACATAGGAGAGGGCTGCATTGAGGGTATCTACCCTCTACCATGTATTTCCATGCCTCCTCCCCAGGTATCTACCCACACCTGTGTGTTTCCATCTCTCCTCCCCCAGGTAACTTCATATAGAAGAGGGCTGTACCTGAAGGAGTACAGTATATGCTGTTACCTGGAGGAGGAGACAATGAAAAATACAGATGTGTGTAGATACCCTGCCTGAAAAATCTACCTCTGAAGCAGTGCGTTCCTGGGACCCCACCCTCAGTGCAACCTTCTGCTATATGCAGTTAACTGGTAAAGGAGAGATGGAAACACACAGTTGTGGGTAGATACCTTCCCTGCAGCGTCTTCCTCTGAAGCAAAGCACTACTGGGACCCCGTTCTCAGTGTAGCCCTCTGCTATAGGAAGTTACCTGGGGGAGGAGACATAGAAACAGAGCTGTGGGTAGATACCCTTCCTGAAGCATCTGAGCTGAAGCCAAGGCCGCATGGTACCCTGCCCTCAGTGCAGCCCCCTGCTAAATGCAGTTACCTGGGGGAGGAGACATGGAAACACACAGGTGTTTGTAGATACCCTCCCTGCAGCTTCTGCCTCTGAAGCAAAGTGCTCCTGGGACCCCGCCCTCCATGGAGCTTTCTGATATATACCATTACCTGGGAGAGGAGACATGGAAACAGAGGTGTGGGTAGATACCGTCCCTGTAGCTTGTGCGGTCATGCGGTGATGGTACCCCACCCTCAGTGCAGTCCCCTGCTACATGCAGTTAACTGGTGGAGGACACATGGAAACAGACAGATGTGGGTAGATACCCTCCCTGCAGCTTCTGCCTCTGAAGCAAAGCGTGCCTGGGACCCTGCCCTCAGTGCAGTCCTCTACTAAATGGAGCTACCTGGAGGAGGAGACATGGAAACTGTGTAGGTAGATGCATGGTAACTGCAGTTACCATGTTTCCTGCTCCAGGTAACTGCATATAGCAGGGGACTGCAGTGAGGGTATCTACACACACCTGTCTGTTTTCTTTTCTCCTCCCCCAGATGACTGCATATATCAGAGAACTACACTGAGGTTATCTATAGACACCTGTATGTTTTCATGTCTCCACCCCCAGGTAACTTCTTATAACAGAGGGCTGCACTGAGGGCGGGGTCCCAGGAGCGCTTGGCTTCAGAGGCAGAAGATGCAGGGAGGGTATATACTTACACCTCTGTGTTTCCATGTCTCCTCGCCCAGGTAACTGGATATAGCAGAGGGCTGCACTGAGAGCCGGATCCCAGGAGAGCTTGGCTTCAGAGGCAGAAGCTTCAGGAAGGGTTTCTACCCACACCTTTGTGTTCCCATGTCTCCTCCCTCAGGTAACTGGATATAGCAGAGGTCTGCACTGAAGGCTGGGTCGCAGGCGAGCTTGATTTCAGAGGCAGAAGCTGCAGGCAGGGTATCTTCCCACACCTGTATGTTTCCATGGCTCCTCTCCCAGGTAAGTGGATATAGCAGAGGGTTGTACTGAGGGTGGGGTCCCAGGAGACCCTGATTTCAGAGGCAGAACCTACATGGAGGGTCTCTACCCACAACCATGTGTTTTAATATCTCCTCCCCCAGGTAACTGCATATAGCAGAGGGCTGCACTGAGGGTATCTATGCACACCTGTGGGTTTGCTTTTCTCCTCCTAGAGGTGACTGCATATATCAGACGGCTACACTGAGGGTGTCTATCCACACCTGTATGTTTCCATGTCTCCACCCCCAGGTAACTTCATATAGCAGAGGGCTGCACTGAGGGTGAGGTCCCAGGAGTGCTTGGCTTCAGAGGCAGAAGATGCAGTGAGGGTATCTTCCCACACCTCTGTTTCCATGGCTCCTCTCTCAGGTAAGTGGAAATAGCACAGGACTGCACTGAGGGCAGGGTCCCAGAAGAACTTGGCTTCAGAGGCAGAAGCTCTAGGGAGTGTTTCCATGTCTCCTCCTCCAGGTAACTGCCTATATCAGAGGGCTGCACTGAGAGTATCTGTCCACACCTTTGTGTTTCCATGACTCCTCTCCTAGGTAACTGCATATATCTACCCTCATGTGTGTGTTTTTATGTCTCCTACCCCAGGTGACTTCATATAGCAGAGGGATGTACTGAGGGCATGGTTGCAGGAGTGCTTCAGAAGTTTCAGGTAGGGTGTCTACACACACCTGTGAGTTTCCATGTCTCCTGCCCCAGGTAACTTAATATAGCAGAGGTCTGGACTGAGGGTATCTACCCACACCTGTGTGTTTCTATGTCTCCCTCAACAGGTAACTGCATATACCAGAGGGCTACACTGAGGGCGGCGTCTCAGGAGCGCTTGACATCAGAGACAGAAGCTGCAGGGAGGGTGTCTATCTACACCTGGGTGTTTCCATCTCTCCTTCCCCAGGTAACTGCATATAGCAGAGGGCTGCACTGAAGGCGGGGTGCTAGGTGCGCTTGGCTGGAGAGGCAGAAGCTGCAGGGATGGTATCTACCCACAACTGTGTGTTTCCATGTCTCCTCCTCCAGGTAACTGCATACAGCAGAGTGCAGCAGTGAGGGTATCTACACACACCTATGTGTTTCCATTTTCCCTTCCCCAGGTAAATGCATATAGGAGACGGCTGCACTGAGGGAATCTACCCACCCGTGAGTGTTTCCACATCTCCTCCCCGGGTAACTGCATATACTAGAGGGCTTCACTGAGGGCGGGGTCCCAGGAGATCTTGCCTTCAGAGGCAGAATCTGTAGGGATTCTACCCACACCCGTGTTTCCATGTCTCCTCCCACAGGTAACTGCATATAGCAGAGAGCTGTGTCCCAGGAGATCTTGGCTTCAGAGGCAGAACCTTCAGGGAGGGTTTATACCCACACCTGTGTTTTTCCATGTCTCTTCCCCGAGGTAACTGCAATAGAAGAAGGCTGCATACAGTGTATTTACCCACACCTCTGTGTTTCCATTTCTCCTCCCCAGGTGATGGCATACAGCAGAGGGTTGCACTGAGGGTTTCTTCCCACAGCTGTTTGTGTCCATGTCTCCTCCCCCAGGTAACTGCAATAGTAGAGGTTTGCACTGAGGGTCTCTACCGATACCTGTCTTTTTCCATGTCTCCTTCCCCAGGTAACTGCAGTAGAAGAAGGCTGCATACAGTGTATTTACCCACACCTCTGTGTTTCCATTTCTCCTCCCCAGGTGATGGACTGAGGGTTTCTACCCACACCTGTCTGTTTCCACGTCTCCTCCCCCAGGTAACTACATATAGCAGAGGGTTGCACTCAGCGTATCTACCCACACCTGTGTGTTTCTATTTCTCCTCCCCAGGTGACTGCATACAGCAGAGGGTTGCACTGAGGGTCTCTACCCATACCTGTCTGTTTCCATGTCTCCTCCCTCAGGTAACTGCATATAGAAGAGGGCTGCACTAAGGGTATCTACCCACATGTGTGTATTTCCATGTCTCCTCCCCAAGGTAAATGCATATAGTAGGGGGATGCATTGAGAGTAGGGTCCTAGGAGAGCTTTGCTTCGGAGGCAGAAGCTGCAGGTAATGTATCTAACAACACCTGTGTGTTTCCATGTCTCCTCCCACAGGTAACAGCATATAGCAGAGTACTGCACTGAGTGCCGGGTCCCAGGAGAGCATGCTGTCAGAGGCAGAAGCTGCAGGGAGAGTATCTCCCCACACTTNTTTTCATGTCTCCACCCCCAGGTAACTTCTTATAACAGAGGGCTGCACTGAGGGCGGGGTCCCAGGAGCGCTTGGCTTCAGAGGCAGAAGATGCAGGGAGGGTATATACTTACACCTCTGTGTTTCCATGTCTCCTCGCCCAGGTAACTGGATATAGCAGAGGGCTGCACTGAGAGCCGGATCCCAGGAGAGCTTGGCTTCAGAGGCAGAAGCTTCAGGAAGGGTTTCTACCCACACCTTTGTGTTCCCATGTCTCCTCCCTCAGGTAACTGGATATAGCAGAGGTCTGCACTGAAGGCTGGGTCGCAGGCGAGCTTGATTTCAGAGGCAGAAGCTGCAGGCAGGGTATCTTCCCACACCTGTATGTTTCCATGGCTCCTCTCCCAGGTAAGTGGATATAGCAGAGGGTTGTACTGAGGGTGGGGTCCCAGGAGACCCTGATTTCAGAGGCAGAACCTACATGGAGGGTCTCTACCCACAACCATGTGTTTTAATATCTCCTCCCCCAGGTAACTGCATATAGCAGAGGGCTGCACTGAGGGTATCTATGCACACCTGTGGGTTTGCTTTTCTCCTCCTAGAGGTGACTGCATATATCAGACGGCTACACTGAGGGTGTCTATCCACACCTGTATGTTTCCATGTCTCCACCCCCAGGTAACTTCATATAGCAGAGGGCTGCACTGAGGGTGAGGTCCCAGGAGTGCTTGGCTTCAGAGGCAGAAGATGCAGTGAGGGTATCTTCCCACACCTCTGTTTCCATGGCTCCTCTCTCAGGTAAGTGGAAATAGCACAGGACTGCACTGAGGGCAGGGTCCCAGAAGAACTTGGCTTCAGAGGCAGAAGCTCTAGGGAGTGTTTCCATGTCTCCTCCTCCAGGTAACTGCCTATATCAGAGGGCTGCACTGAGAGTATCTGTCCACACCTTTGTGTTTCCATGACTCCTCTCCTAGGTAACTGCATATATCTACCCTCATGTGTGTGTTTTTATGTCTCCTACCCCAGGTGACTTCATATAGCAGAGGGATGTACTGAGGGCATGGTTGCAGGAGTGCTTCAGAAGTTTCAGGTAGGGTGTCTACACACACCTGTGAGTTTCCATGTCTCCTGCCCCAGGTAACTTAATATAGCAGAGGTCTGGACTGAGGGTATCTACCCACACCTGTGTGTTTCTATGTCTCCCTCAACAGGTAACTGCATATACCAGAGGGCTACACTGAGGGCGGCGTCTCAGGAGCGCTTGACATCAGAGACAGAAGCTGCAGGGAGGGTGTCTATCTACACCTGGGTGTTTCCATCTCTCCTTCCCCAGGTAACTGCATATAGCAGAGGGCTGCACTGAAGGCGGGGTGCTAGGTGCGCTTGGCTGGAGAGGCAGAAGCTGCAGGGATGGTATCTACCCACAACTGTGTGTTTCCATGTCTCCTCCTCCAGGTAACTGCATACAGCAGAGTGCAGCAGTGAGGGTATCTACACACACCTATGTGTTTCCATTTTCCCTTCCCCAGGTAAATGCATATAGGAGACGGCTGCACTGAGGGAATCTACCCACCCGTGAGTGTTTCCACATCTCCTCCCCGGGTAACTGCATATACTAGAGGGCTTCACTGAGGGCGGGGTCCCAGGAGATCTTGCCTTCAGAGGCAGAATCTGTAGGGATTCTACCCACACCCGTGTTTCCATGTCTCCTCCCACAGGTAACTGCATATAGCAGAGAGCTGTGTCCCAGGAGATCTTGGCTTCAGAGGCAGAACCTTCAGGGAGGGTTTATACCCACACCTGTGTTTTTCCATGTCTCTTCCCCGAGGTAACTGCAATAGAAGAAGGCTGCATACAGTGTATTTACCCACACCTCTGTGTTTCCATTTCTCCTCCCCAGGTGATGGCATACAGCAGAGGGTTGCACTGAGGGTTTCTTCCCACAGCTGTTTGTGTCCATGTCTCCTCCCCCAGGTAACTGCAATAGTAGAGGTTTGCACTGAGGGTCTCTACCGATACCTGTCTTTTTCCATGTCTCCTTCCCCAGGTAACTGCAGTAGAAGAAGGCTGCATACAGTGTATTTACCCACACCTCTGTGTTTCCATTTCTCCTCCCCAGGTGATGGACTGAGGGTTTCTACCCACACCTGTCTGTTTCCACGTCTCCTCCCCCAGGTAACTACATATAGCAGAGGGTTGCACTCAGCGTATCTACCCACACCTGTGTGTTTCTATTTCTCCTCCCCAGGTGACTGCATACAGCAGAGGGTTGCACTGAGGGTCTCTACCCATACCTGTCTGTTTCCATGTCTCCTCCCTCAGGTAACTGCATATAGAAGAGGGCTGCACTAAGGGTATCTACCCACATGTGTGTATTTCCATGTCTCCTCCCCAAGGTAAATGCATATAGTAGGGGGATGCATTGAGAGTAGGGTCCTAGGAGAGCTTTGCTTCGGAGGCAGAAGCTGCAGGTAATGTATCTAACAACACCTGTGTGTTTCCATGTCTCCTCCCACAGGTAACAGCATATAGCAGAGTACTGCACTGAGTGCCGGGTCCCAGGAGAGCATGCTGTCAGAGGCAGAAGCTGCAGGGAGAGTATCTCCCCACACTTCTGTGTTTCCGTGTCTCCTCCCCCATGTAGCTCCATATAGTACAGGGATGCACTGAGGGAGGGGTCCCTGGCTTCAGAGGCAGAAGCTTCAGGGAGGGTATCTACCCACACCTGTGTTTCAATGTCTCCTCCCACAGGAAAATGCATATAGGAGAGGGCTGCACTGAGGGTGGGGTCCCAGGAGTGCTTTGCTTCAGAGGCTGAAGCTGCAGGGAGGGTATGTACACACATCTGTGTGTTTCCATTTCTTCTACCCAGGCATCTGGCTAAAGCAGAGGGCTGCACTGAGGGAAGGGTCCCAGGAGAACTGGGCTTGAGAGGCAGAAACTGCAGGGAGGGTATCTACCCATACCTGTGTTTCCATGTCTCCTCCCCCATGTTACTGCATATAGCAGAGGGCTGCACCGAAGGTGGGGTCCGAGGAGCGCTTTGCTTCAGAGGCAGTAGCTGCAGGGAAGGTATCTACCCACACCTTTGTGTTTCCATGTCTCCTCCCCCAGGTAACTGCATATCGCAGTGTGCTGCACTGAGGGCGGCGTATTAGGAGAGCTTGGCTTCAGAGGCAGAAGCTGCCGGGACGGTATCTAAACGCACCTGTGTGTTTCCATATCTCCTCCCCAGGTAACTGCATATAGCAGAAGAAAACACTGAGGGCGGGGTGCCAGGAGACCTCTGCTTCAGAGGCAGAAGCTTCAGGGAGGGTATCTACCCACATCTGTGTGTTTCCATTTCGGATCCCTCATGTAACTGCATATATCAGAGGGCTGCACTGAGCCCAGGGTCCCTGGAGACCTCGGCTTCAGAGGCAGAAGCTGCAGGGAGGGTATCTACCCATGCCTGTGTGTTTCCATGTCTCCTCCCCCAGGTAACTGCTTATAGCAGGGGGTTGCACTGAGGGAGGGGTACCAGGAGCGCTTGGCTTCACATGTAGAAGCTGCAGGTATGGTATCTAAACACACCTGCGTGTGTCCATATCTCCTCCACCAGGTAACTGCATATAGCAGGGGGCTGCATTGAGGGCAGGCTACCAGGAGCACATGACTTCAGAGACAGATGATGCAGGGAGGGTATCTACCCACATCTGTGTTTCATTTCTGCTCCCACAGGTAACTCCATGTATCAGAGGGCTGAGCTAAGGGCGGGGTCACTGGAGACCTCGGATTCAGATGCAGTAGCATCTCCACACATCTCAAATTGCTCCATGGACCCCGCCCTCAATACAGCCCTCTGCTATACATAGTTATCTGCGGGAGGAGACATCGAAACACACCGGTGTGGGTAGATACCCTCCTTGTAGCTTGTGCTTCTGAAGCCAGGCGCTCCTGGTACCCCACCCTCAATGGAGCCCCCTGCGACATGCAATTACCTGGTGGAGGAGACATGGAAACACACAGATGTGGGTAGATACCCTCACTGCAGCTTCTGCCTCTGAAGCAGATCGCTCCTGCGACCACGCCTTCAATGCAGCCCTCTGCTATATGCAGTTACCTTGGGAGGAGACATGGAAACACAAAGGTGCAAGTAGATACCATCCCTGCAGCTTTTGTCTCTGAAGCCAAGTTCTCCTGGGACCCCGCCCTCGATGCAGCCCTATATGTAGTTATCTGCAGGTGGAGACCTGGAAACACATAGGTGTGGGTAGATACCCTCCCTTCAGCTTCTGCCTTTGAAGCCAAGCACTCCTGGGACCCCGTCCTCATTGCAGACCTATTGTATATCCAGTTACCTGGGGGAGAAGACATGGAAACGCACAGATGTGGGTAAATACCCTCCCTGTAGCTTCTGCTTCTGAAGCCACGTGCTCCTGGTACACTGCCCTCAGTGCAGTCCCCTCATACATGCAGTTACCTGGGGGAGGAGACATGGAAACACACAGGTGTGGGTAGATAGGGTATCTACACCTTCTGGGACCCCGTCCTCATTGCAGACCTATTGTATATCCCGTTACCTGGGGGAGGAGACATGGACACGAACAGATGTGAGTAGATAACCTCCCTGCAGCATCTGCCTCTGAAGCCAAGTGCTCGTGGTAGCCTGCCCTCAGTGCAGCCCCCCTACTATATGCAGTTATATATGCAGTTATCTGGGGGAGGAGACATGGTTTCCATGTTTCACACAGGTGTGGGTAGATACCCTCCCTGCCTCTTCTGCCTCTGAAGCCAAATGCTCCTGGGACCCCACCCTCAGTGCAGCCTCTTGATATATGCAGTTACCTGAGCCAGCAGAAATGGAAACACACAGATGTGGGTAGATACCCTCCCTGCAACTACTGCCTCTGAAGCCAAGGTCTCCAGTTATCATGCCCTCAGTGCAGCCCTCTGATATATGCAGTTATCTGAGGGATCAGAAATGAAACACACAGCTGTTGGTAGATACCCTCCATGCAACATCTGCCTCTGAAGCCATGTGCTCCTGTGACCCCATCCTCAGTGCAGCCCTCTGCTATATGCAGTTACCTGGGGGAGGAGACATGGAAACGCACAGGTGTGGGTAGATATCTGGGAGAGTAGAAATGGAAACACACAGATCTGGGTAGATACCCTCCCTGAAACTTCTGCCGCTGAAGCCAAGCCCTCCTGCAACCCCTCCCTCAGTGTAGCCCTGGCAGAGTAGATGTGGAAAGACACAGATTTGGGTAGATACCCTCCCTGCAGCTTCTGCCTCTGAAGCCAAGGTCTACTATGACCCTGCCCTCAGTGTAGCCCTCTGCAGTTACCTGGGGGAGCAGAAATGGAAACGCACAGATTTGGGTAGATACCCTCCCTGAAGCTTCTGCCTCTGAAGCCAAGGTCTACTGGGACCCTGCTCTCAGTGTAGCCTTCTGATATATGCAGATTCCTGAGGGAGGAGACATGGAAACACAAAGGTGCGGGTAAATACCCTTCATGCAGCTTCTGGCTTAGAAGCAAAGCTATTCTGGCACCGCGATCTCAGTGTAGCCCTCTGCTATATGCAGTTTCCTTGGGGAGGAGACATGGAAACACAGAGGTGTGGGTGGATACTCTTCTGACAGTTTCTGCTTCTGAATTCAAGTGCTCCTGGGACCCAGCCCTCAGTGCATTCTTCTGGTATAGGCAGTCACCTGGGGAGGAGACATGGAAATACACAGATATGGGTATATACCCTCAGTGCAGCCCTCTGCTATATGCAGTCACCTGGGGAGGAGAAATGGAAACACACACGTTTGGGTAGAATCCCTCCCTGCAGCTTATGCCGCTGAATCCAAGGTCTCGTTGGACCCCCCCCCCCCTCAGTGCAGCCTTCTGCTATATGCAGTTACCTGGAGCAGGAGACATGGAAAAACATAGGTGTGGGATACCCTCCCTGCAGCTTCTGCCTCTGAGGCCAAAAGTGCTCCTGAGACCCAGACTTCTGCTATGTGCTATATCCTGGGGAAGGAGACATGGAAACACACAGGTGTGGGTAGATACCCTCATGCAGCGTATGCCTCTACAGCCAAAAGCGCTCCTGGGAACCCTCCCTCAGTGTAGCCCTCTGGGGAAATATCTTGGTGAAAGGAGATATGGAAAGGCTGAAGGAAGCCTTTGCCCTTAGTCGCTCTCATGCCTCAGTGATTTCTCTCCAAATTTGTTTCGAACAGGAGGGGAAGCCGATGGTTTCTCCTGAATCGGGAAAGGGCAATAGTTCCACGCAGTGAGATTCATTTCTAAGAAATTGCTCCCCAACTAGGAGAGCTGGATTTGGATGCTATTCACAGTCTCCCCGGAGCGAATCCACTTCACAGCTACAGGCAAGGGATATCTGTGATTGATCCAATGGAAACCAGTCAATTTCACTTGGGGGTTGGTGTTTCACTCAGCGAGACGGGGTGGGGGGTCCGTGAACCTAGGCGCTTGCACACCTCAGCCCTTTCTCTGGTTAAATCTGCAGCGGGCTGGCTTGAGTCAGTTTCTCCATGGAGTCTCTCCCACAGGTGAAGAAGAGGGCTTAACCTAATCAGTGTTACCATGTCAGCGTAGGATGTAAACCCTAATCACGACCCCCAAAGCAATTCTACTGCACAGCTATACACAATGGTAGTCTCAGGATTGATTCTGTCTGAACTAGTCAATTTCAATTAGGGGGGCAGATTGCTTTTACCTCAGCCAAGACTTCAGAGGCAGAAGCTGCCAGAAGGGTATCTAACCACACCTGTGTGTTTCCGTATCTCCTACCCCAGGTAGCGCCATTTAGTAGAGGGCTGCACTGAGGGCGGGGTCCCAGGAGCAGTTTGCTTCAGAGGCAGAAGCTACAGGGACAGTATCTACCCACACCTGTGTGTTTCTATGTCTCCTCCCCCAGGTAACTGCTTGTAGCAGGGGACTGCACAGAGGGCAAGGTACCATGATTGCTTGGGTTCAGAAGCACAAGCTACAGGGATAGTATCTACCCACACCTGTGTTTCCATGTCTCCTCCCCCAGGTAACTGTATATATCAGAAAGCTCCACGGAGGGCGGGGTCCAAGGAGGGCTTTGCTACAGAGGCAGAAGCTGCAGGGAGTGTATCTACCCACACCTGTGTGTTTCCATGTCTCCTCCCCCAGGTAACTGCATATAGCAGGGGGCTGCACTGAGGGCAGGGTACAAGGAGGGCTTGGCTTCAGCTGCAGATGCCTCAGGGAGGGTATCTACCCACAGTTGTGTTTCCATGCCTCCTCCCCCAGGTAACTGCATATAGCAGAGGGCTCCACTGAGGGCAGGGTCCCAGGAGTGCTTTGCTTCAGAGGAAGACGCTGCAGGGAAGGTACCTACCCAGACCTGTGTGTTTCCATCTCTCCTCAACCAGGTAACTGCATATAGCAGAAGGTTGCACTGAGGGTGGGGGTCTCAGGAACGCACTGTTTCAGAGGCAGATGTTTAAGGCAGGGTATCTACACACATCTCTGTGTTTCATTGTCTCCTCCTCCAGGTAACGACATATAGCAAAGAGCTGCACTGAGGGGGGATCCCTGTCTTCAGAGGCAGAAGCTGCAGGGAGTGGAACTACCCAAACCTGTGTGTTTCCATTTCCCCTCCCCAGGTAATTGCCTATAGCAGAGGGCTGCACTGAGGGCAGGTTCCCAAGACAGCATGGCTTCAGAGGCAGAAGCTATAGGGAGGGTATCTTCCCATACCTGTGTGTTTCCATGTCTCCTCTCCCAGGTGACTGCATATAGCAGAGGGCTGGGTCCCAGGAGCACTTGGCTTCAGAGACAGGAACTGCCGGAAGGGTATCTACCCACACCTGTGTATTTCCATGTCTCCTCCCATAGGAAACTGCATATAGCTCAGGGGTACACTGAGGGCGGGGTCCCAGTAGGCCTTGGGTATCTATCCACATCTGTGTGTTTCCATTTCTACTCCCCCTGGTAACTGCATATAGCAGAGGGCTGAACTGAGGGCGGGGACCCAGGAGGGTTTGGCTTCAGAGGCAGAAGCTTCATGGAGGGTATCTAGACACCTGTATATACCAGACACCTGTATATACATGTCTCCTCACCCAGGTGACTGCACATAGCAAGGGGGTTCAGTGACGGCAGGGTATCAGGAGTTCTTCGCTTCAGTGGAAGAAGGTGCAGGGATGGTATCTACCCACATCTGTGTGTTTCCATTTCTGATCCCTAAGGTAACTGCATATAGCGGAGGGCTGCAGTGAGGACGGGGTCCCAGGATCACATGGCTTCAGAGGCAGATGTTGCAGGTAGGGTATCTACCAACATCTGTGTATTTCATTTCTGATCCCTCAGATAACTGCATATATCAGAGGGCTGCACTGAGGACGCAGTCACTGGAGACCTCGGCTTCAGAGGCTGTAGCTTCAGGGAGGGTATCTACCCACATCTGTGTGTTTCCATTTCTGCTGCCTCAGGTTACTGCATATATCAGAGGGCTGCACTGAGGGCGGTGTCCCAGGAGCTTTTGGCTTCAGAGGCAGAAGAGGCAGGGAGGGTATCTACCCACACCTGTGTGAAACATGGAAACCATGTCTCCTCCCCCAGGTAACTGCAAACTCCAGTTACCTGGAGAGGAGCCATGGAAACACAGGTGTGGGTAGATATCCTCCTTGCAGTTTCTACCCCTGAAGCCAAGCGCTCCTTGGAACCCGTCTTCAGTGCAGCCCACTTTTATATGCAGTTACGTGGGAGCAGAGGCATGGAAACACACAGGTGTGGGTAGATACCCTCCCTTCAGGTTCTGCCTTTGAAGCAAAGCACTCCTGGGACCCCATCCTCATTGCAGACCTCTTGTATATGCAGTTGGCTGGGGGAGGAGATATGGAAATGCACAGGTGTGGGTAGATACCCTCCCTGTAGCTTCTGCTTCTGAAGCCATGTGCTCCTGGTACCCTGCCCTCAGTGCAGTCCCCTGATATATGCAGTTACTTGGGGGAGGAGACATGGAAACACACAGGTGTGGGTAGATACCCTCCCTGCACCTTCTGCTCTGAAGCTGAGCTTTCCAGGGACCCCGACCTCAGTGCAGCCCTCTGATATATGCAGTTACCTGAGGGAGCAAAAATGGAAAGGCAGAGATGTGGATACATAACCTCCCTGCAGCATCCACCTCTGAAGCCAAGTGCTCCTGGTATCCTGCCCTCAGTGCAGCCTCCCTACTATATGCAGTTACCTGGGGGTGGAGACATGGTTTCCATGTTTCACACAGGTTTGGGTAGATACCCTCCATGCCTCTTCTGTCTCTGAAGCCAAACGCTCCTGGGACACTGCCCTCAGTGCAGCCCTCTGATATATCCAGTTACCTGAGGCAGCAGAAATGGAAACACACAGATGTGGGTAGATACCCTCCCTGTAGCTACTGCCTCTGAAGCTGAGGTCTCCAGCGACGCCGACGTCAGTGCAACCCTTTGATATATGCAGTTATCTGAGGGATTAGAAATGAAACACTCAGACGTTGGTAGATACCCTCCCTGCAACATCTGCCTCTGAAGCCATGTGATCCTGGGACCCCGTCCTCAGTGCAGCCCTCTGCTATATGCAGTAACCTGGGGGAGGATACTTGGAAACACAGGTGTGGGTAGATACCCTCCCTTCAGCTTCTGCCTTTGAAGCCAAGCACTCCTGGGACCCCGTCCTCATTGCAGACCTCTTGTATATGCAGTTAGCCGGGGAGGAGACATGGAAACGCACAGGTGTGGGTAGATACCATCCCCATAGCTTCTGCTTCTGAAGCCACGTGCTCCTGGTACCCTGCCCTCAGTATACCCTGATATATGCAGTTACCTGGGGGAGGAGACATGGAAACACACAGGTGTGGGTAGATACATTCCCTGCCTCTTCTGCCTCTGAATCCAAGCACTCCAGGTACCCTGCCCTCAGTGGAGCCCCCTGCTATATGCAGTCGCCTGTGCGAGGAGACATGGAAACACAGGTGTAGGGTAGATACCCTTCTGAAGCTTCTGCCTCTGAAGCCAAGCCCTCCTGGGACCCCACCTTCAGTGTAGCCCTCTCTATATGCAGTTACCTTAGGGATCAGAAATGGAAACACACAGATGTGGGTAGATACCATCCCTGCACCTTCTTCCTCTGAAGCGTAGCACTCCTGATACCCTGCCATCACTGCTGTCCCCTGCTATATGCAGTCACCTGGGCGAGGAGACATGTAAACACAGGTGTCTGGTAGATACCCTCCATGAAGCTTCTACCTCTGAAGCCAAGCCNTTCTTCCTCTGAAGCGTAGCACTCCTGATACCCTGCCATCACTGCTGTCCCCTGCTATATGCAGTCACCTGGGCGAGGAGACATGTAAACACAGGTGTCTGGTAGATACCCTCCATGAAGCTTCTACCTCTGAAGCCAAGCCCTCCTGGGACCCCGCCTTCAGTTCAGCCCTCTGCTATATACAGTTACCAGAGGAAGTAGAAATGGAAACACACAGATGTGGATACCCTCCCTGCAGCTTCTGCCTCTGAAGCCAAGGTCTACTGGGACCCCACCCTCAGTGTACCCCTGTGCTATATGCAGTTTCCTATGGGAGGAGACATGGAAACACACAGGTGTGGGTAGATACCCTTCCGACAGTTCCTGCCTCTGAAGCCAAGTGCTCCTGGGACCCAGTCCTCTGCTATATGCAGTCACCTGGGAGAGGAGACATGGAAAAACACAGGTGTGGGAAGATATCCTCCCTGCAGCTTCTGCCTCTGAAGCCAAGCTGTCTTGGGACCCTGCCCTCAGTGCAGCCCTCTGCTATAGGCAATTACCTGGGGAGGCGAAATGGAAAAATACAGGTTTGGGTAGATTCCCTCCCTGCAGCTTCTGCCTCTGAAGCCAGGTATCCCCCTTCAATGCAGCTCTCTGCTATATGTCGTTACCTGGAGGAGGAGACAAAGAAACACACAGATGTGTGTAGATACCCTACCTGAAACATATGCCTCTGAAACAGTGCGTTCCTGAGACCCCACCCTCAGTGCAACCTTCTGCTATATGCAGTTACCTGGTGGAGGAGAGATGGAAACACACATGTGTGGGTAGATACCCTCCCTGCAGCTTCTGCCTCTGAAGCAAAGCGCTCCTGGGACCCCGCCCTCTGTGGAGCTTTCTGATATATACAGTTACCTGGGGGTGGAGGCATGGAAACCCAGGTGTGGGTAGATACTGTCCCTGTAGCTTGTGCTTCTGAACCCAAGCTGTCATGGTATCCCGCCCTCAGTGCAGTCCCCTGCTACAAGCAGTTACCTGGCGGAGAACACATGGAAACACACAGATGTGGGTAGATACCCTCCCTGCAGCTTCTGCCTCTGAAGCAAAGCGCTCCTGGGACCCCGCCCTCAGTGCAGCCCTCTACTAAATGGAGCTACATGGGGGAGGAGACACGGAAACACACAGGTGTGGTTAAATACCCTTCTGGCAGCTTCTGCCTCTGAAACCACGTGCTCCTGGGACCCAGCCCTCTGCTATATGCAGTCACATGGGGGAGAAGACATGGAAACACACAGGTGTGGGAAGATACCCTCAGTGCAGCCCTCTGCTATATGCAGTCACCAGTGGAGGGGAAATGGGAACACACAGGTGTGGCTAGAAACCCTCCCTGTAGCTTCTGCTTCTGAAGCCAGGGACATCGCCCTCCGTGCAGCCCTCAGTTATATGCCGTTACCTGGGGGAGGAGACATGCAAACATGCAGATGTGGGTAGATACCCTCCCTGAAACATATGACCCTGAAGTGGAGCGCTCCTGGGACCCTGTCCTCTGTTCAACCCTCTGCTATACGTGGGGGAGGAGACATGGAAACACATCTGTGGGTAGATACCCTCTCTGCAGCATCTGCCTCTGAAGCCAAATGCTCCTGGTATCCTGCCCTCAGTGCAGCCCAATGCTATATGCCGTTACCTGGGGGAGGAGACATGGAAACACACAGGTGTGGGTAGATACCCTCCCTGCAGCTTCTGCCTCTTAAGCAAAGCTCTCCTCAGAACCCGCCCTCTGTGTAGTCCTCTGCTATATGCAGTTACCTGAGGGACGAGCCATGGAAACACCGGTGTGGATAGATACCTTCCCTGGAGCTTCTGCCTCTGAATCCAAGTGCTCCATGGACCCCGCCCTCATTGCAGACTTCTTGTATATGCAGTTTCTTGTTGGAGAAGACATAGAAACATACAGGTGTGGGTAGATACCCTCCCTGTAGCTTCTACTACTGAAGCCAAGTGCTCCTGGTACCCCGCCCTCAGTGCAGCTTCCTGCTACATGCAGTTACCTGGGGGAGGAGACATGGAAACACACAGATGTGGGTAGATACCCTCCCTGCAGCTTCTTCCTCTGAAGCAGGTCACTCCTGGGACCCAACCCTCAGTGCAGCCCTGTGCTATATGCAGTTACCTGGGGGAGGAGACATGGAAACACAGCTGTGTCTACACAGTAGATACCCTCCCAGCAGCATCTGCATCTGAAGCCAAGTGCTCTTGGTACCCAGCCCTTAGTGCAGTCCCCTGCTATATGCAGTTACCTGGACGAGGACACATGGAAACACACAGGTGTAGGTAGACACCCACGCTGAAGCTTCTACCTCTGAAGCCAAGCCCTCATGGGACCCTGCCCTCAGTGTAGCCCTCTGCTATATGCAGTTACCTTGGAGAGCAGAAATGGAAACACACACATCTGGGTAGATACCCTCCCTGAAGCCTCTGCCGCTGAAGCCAAGCCCTACTGGGAACCCACCCTCAGTGTAGCCCTCTGCTACATGCAGTTACCTGGCAGAGCAGAAGTGGAAAGACACAGATTTGGGTAGATACCCTCCCTGCAGTTTCTGCCTCTGAAGCCAAGGTCTACTGCGACCCCGCCCTCAGTGTAGCCCTCTGCTATATGCAGTTACCTGGAGAAGCAGAAATGGAAACGCACAGATTTGGGTAGATACCCTCCCTGCAGCTTCTGCCTCTGAAGCCAAGGTCTACTGGGACCCCGGTCTCAGTGTAGCCTTCTGATAAATGCAGTTTCCTGAGGGAGGAGACATGGAAACACACAGGTGTTGGTAGATACCCTTCCTGCAGCTTCTGGCTCAGAAGCAAAGCTCTTCTGGCACCCCGACCTCAGTGCAGCCCTCTGCTATATCCAGTTTCCTGGGGGAGGAGACATGCAAACACAAGTGTGAGTATATACCCTCCCTGCAGCTTCTGCCTCTGAAGCCAGGGACCCCACCCTCAGTGCAGCCTTCTGCCATATGGACCTACGTGAGGGAGGAGACATGGAAACACACAGGTGCATGTAGATACCCTCCCTGCAACTTCTCCCTCTGAAACAGAGCGCTCCTGGCCTTCAGTGCAGCCCTCTTCTATATGCCGTTACCTGGGGTAGTAGACATGGAAACACCACTGTTTTTAGATACCCTCAGTGTAGCTTCTGCTTCTGAAACAAAGGTCTCCTGGTACCCCGCTCTCAGTGCAGCCCATTAAAACACATGGGTGTGGGTAGAGACCCTCCATGCAGGTTCTGCCTCTGAAGCCAGGGTCTCCTGGGACCCCACCCTCAGTACAACCCTCTGCTATATCCACTTACCTGGAAGAGGAGCCGTGGAAACACAGAGGTGTGTGAAGATACCCTCCCTGCAGCTTCTGCCCCTGAAATCTAGCTCTCCTGCGACCCGGCCTTCAGTGCAGATCTCTCCTTTATCCAGTTACCTGGGCGAGGAGACATGGAAACACAGAGGTGTACGTAGATACCCTCCCTGAATCTTCTGCCTCTGAAGCCAAGCACCCCTGGGACCCCGCCCTCAGTGCAGCCCTCTGCTATATGCAGTTTCCTGGGGGAGGAGACATGGGAAAACACAGGTGTGGGTTTGTTAGGATTTAAAATCCAGTAATTTCCCTCCCAAGCACAATTCCCCAATCGGGATCTTTGTCACCCCCACACCACAAATTAGACATTTTTAATTGGGTACAACACTATTTTATTATCCTGCTCACACAATCAGGTACAGCATGAACCCAATGCAACAGTTCTTAGATAGATCCTAGCCTGGCCTGCCTAGCACATAAAATATGTTTCTTACGTGTCCTGCAGATCACAGTGGCGAGCGTTGGTTTGGAGAGGTTGATACAGGTGGGGGNATGGAAACACATCTGTGGGTAGATACCCTCTCTGCAGCATCTGCCTCTGAAGCCAAATGCTCCTGGTATCCTGCCCTCAGTGCAGCCCAATGCTATATGCCGTTACCTGGGGGAGGAGACATGGAAACACACAGGTGTGGGTAGATACCCTCCCTGCAGCTTCTGCCTCTTAAGCAAAGCTCTCCTCAGAACCCGCCCTCTGTGTAGTCCTCTGCTATATGCAGTTACCTGAGGGACGAGCCATGGAAACACCGGTGTGGATAGATACCTTCCCTGGAGCTTCTGCCTCTGAATCCAAGTGCTCCATGGACCCCGCCCTCATTGCAGACTTCTTGTATATGCAGTTTCTTGTTGGAGAAGACATAGAAACATACAGGTGTGGGTAGATACCCTCCCTGTAGCTTCTACTACTGAAGCCAAGTGCTCCTGGTACCCCGCCCTCAGTGCAGCTTCCTGCTACATGCAGTTACCTGGGGGAGGAGACATGGAAACACACAGATGTGGGTAGATACCCTCCCTGCAGCTTCTTCCTCTGAAGCAGGTCACTCCTGGGACCCAACCCTCAGTGCAGCCCTGTGCTATATGCAGTTACCTGGGGGAGGAGACATGGAAACACAGCTGTGTCTACACAGTAGATACCCTCCCAGCAGCATCTGCATCTGAAGCCAAGTGCTCTTGGTACCCAGCCCTTAGTGCAGTCCCCTGCTATATGCAGTTACCTGGACGAGGACACATGGAAACACACAGGTGTAGGTAGACACCCACGCTGAAGCTTCTACCTCTGAAGCCAAGCCCTCATGGGACCCTGCCCTCAGTGTAGCCCTCTGCTATATGCAGTTACCTTGGAGAGCAGAAATGGAAACACACACATCTGGGTAGATACCCTCCCTGAAGCCTCTGCCGCTGAAGCCAAGCCCTACTGGGAACCCACCCTCAGTGTAGCCCTCTGCTACATGCAGTTACCTGGCAGAGCAGAAGTGGAAAGACACAGATTTGGGTAGATACCCTCCCTGCAGTTTCTGCCTCTGAAGCCACGGTCTACTGCGACCCCGCCCTCAGTGTAGCCCTCTCCTATATGCAGTTACCTGGAGAAGCAGAAATGGAAACGCACAGATTTGGGTAGATACCCTCCCTGCAGCTTCTGCCTCTGAAGCCAAGGTCTACTGGGACCCCGGTCTCAGTGTAGCCTTCTGATAAATGCAGTTTCCTGAGGGAGGAGACATGGAAACACACAGGTGTTGGTAGATACCCTTCCTGCAGCTTCTGGCTCAGAAGCAAAGCTCTTCTGGCACCCCGACCTCAGTGCAGCCCTCTGCTATATCCAGTTTCCTGGGGGAGGAGACATGCAAACACAAGTGTGAGTATATACCCTCCCTGCAGCTTCTGCCTCTGAAGCCAGGGACCCCACCCTCAGTGCAGCCTTCTGCCATATGGACCTACGTGAGGGAGGAGACATGGAAACACACAGGTGCATGTAGATACCCTCCCTGCAACTTCTCCCTCTGAAACAGAGCGCTCCTGGCCTTCAGTGCAGCCCTCTTCTATATGCCGTTACCTGGGGTAGTAGACATGGAAACACCACTGTTTTTAGATACCCTCAGTGTAGCTTCTGCTTCTGAAACAAAGGTCTCCTGGTACCCCGCTCTCAGTGCAGCCCATTAAAACACATGGGTGTGGGTAGAGACCCTCCATGCAGGTTCTGCCTCTGAAGCCAGGGTCTCCTGGGACCCCACCCTCAGTACAACCCTCTGCTATATCCACTTACCTGGAAGAGGAGCCGTGGAAACACAGAGGTGTGTGAAGATACCCTCCCTGCAGCTTCTGCCCCTGAAATCTAGCTCTCCTGCGACCCGGCCTTCAGTGCAGATCTCTCCTTTATCCAGTTACCTGGGCGAGGAGACATGGAAACACAGAGGTGTACGTAGATACCCTCCCTGAATCTTCTGCCTCTGAAGCCAAGCACCCCTGGGACCCCGCCCTCAGTGCAGCCCTCTGCTATATGCAGTTTCCTGGGGGAGGAGACATGGGAAAACACAGGTGTGGGTTTGTTAGGATTTAAAATCCAGTAATTTCCCTCCCAAGCACAATTCCCCAATCGGGATCTTTGTCACCCCCACACCACAAATTAGACATTTTTAATTGGGTACAACACTATTTTATTATCCTGCTCACACAATCAGGTACAGCATGAACCCAATGCAACAGTTCTTAGATAGATCCTAGCCTGGCCTGCCTAGCATATAAAATATGTTTCTTACGTGTCCTGCAGATCACAGTGGCGAGCGTTGGTTTGGAGAGGTTGATACAGGTGGGGGCCCGGGGGTCCGTACCCGGGAAAGGTGCCCCTTGTTGTGTTGCAGAACTCCCTATGGAGGAGCTCCAGAAAGGGTCATCAGCCCACGGACACCAAGTTAGATGCCAAGCGCTGAGACAAGGACCTGGAGTATTGCTTGGCTTTTTATACTGTTCTGGGTGGGGACATGTTGTCAAAATACTGAGTGCAGGGTTCGACTGACCTTTCAGGCAGGAGGTGTATCAGCATATTTGGGAACAAAGCCTTTTGTAATCTTTTGATGGTTTGGGGCTTACCCAGTTGATATGCTTATTTATTTTCCCCCAATCTATTTCCAGAGCATTCAGACCCCAACCCTCCAGTCCGGGCCAAACCTTCTGTAATTTAGATTGGGGTATTACTCATGCCCCTCCTGGCATCTCCAAGGCTACTTTTCTCGTTGACACCCAGTCACTCTGCATCAAAGTACTAAAAAGGCCCCTTTGTCTGGTTAGGTGTTGCCGCCTATCTCCTGTTTTGCAGTACTTATAGCTTTGTTTATAGCAACATTCCTTTCTCCTCTCCTTTGTGCATGGCTCTCAACTTCGTATCACTGTGACCTGAGGATTTTGGTTTGAGGTTTAGCTGGCTAGTAGGTTCTTTAGCTTGTACCCATCATGCTCTATAATATGAACCAGTGTTTTTCCCACTTGGGCTAACATATATTCAATACTATTTATATTTAATCTACTAATGCTACAAACAGGTGTTATATAGTTACTAAAGTCATCTAAACGCAGGTTTACAATCATGTGATATGGGGAGAATACAATCAGAATGCAGCACAAGTCAGTGTACACAGTTACTAAGATAAAAACAGGTTTACATGGCCAGGTGAGATTACAATAAAAATGCAACAGGTTAATACCCTCTCTTTAGCTTCTGCCTCTGAAGCCAGGCAATCTTGGGAGCTCACCCTCAGTGCATCCTTCTGCTATAAGAAGTTACCTGGGGGTGGAGACATGAAAACACACAGGTGTGTATACCCTCAGTGTAGTCCTCTGATATACGCAGTCATCTGGGGGAGGAGAAAAGAAAACAGACAGGTGTGCTGCCCTCAGTACCGTTCCCTGCTATATGCATTTACCATGAATCTACCTACACAGTTGTGGGTAGATACCGTTCCTGCACCTTCTGCCTCTCAAGCCAAGCATACCTAGGACCGCTTGTCTACCTCACCCTCAGTTCAGCCCTCTGCTATATGAAGTTACCTGGTGGAGGAGATATGGAAACACTCAAGTGTGTAGATGCCCGCCCTGAAGCTTCTACCTTTGAAGCCAAGCGCTCCTGAGACCCAGCCCTATGCTACATGCAGTTACCTGGGTGGGGAGACATGGGAACACAGAGGTGTGGTTAGATACGCTCCCTGCAGCATCTGTCTATGAAGCCAAGCTCTTGTGAAACCCCACTCTCAGTGCAGCTCTCTAGTATATGCAGTTACCCGAGTGAGGAGACGTGGAAACTCACAGGTGTCAGTAGATACCCTCAATGCAGACGTCTGCTATATGCAGTTACCTGGGGGAGGGAAAATGGAAACACACAGGTGTGGGTAGATACCCTCATGCAGTCCTCTGCTATATGCAGTTACCTGGGGGAAGACACATGGAAAAACACAGGTGTGGTAGATACCCTCCCTACAGATTCTGCCTCTGAAGACAAGTTCTCCTGGGACCCTGTCCTCAGTGCATCCCTCAAGTATATGCAGTTATCTGGGGGGAGGAGAAGTGGAAACACTCATGGGTGGGTAGATTCCCTCAGTGCAGCCCACTCCTATATGCAATTACCAGGAGGAGGAGACATGGAAACACACAGTTGAGGGTAGATACCATCCCTGCAGTTTCTGCCTTTCCAGCCAAGCACACCTAGGACCCCACCTTCAGTGCAGCCCTCTGCTATATGCAGTTAGCTGGGGAAGGAGACATGGAAACACCTAGGTGTAGGTAGATACCCTCCCTGCAGCTACTGCCTCTGAAGTCAAGTGCTCCTGGGACGCCGCCCTCAGTGTAGCCCTCTGCTATATGCAGTTACCTGGGGGAGCAGAAATTGAAAAACACAGATGTGGGTAGATTCCCTCCCTGTAGCTTTTCCCTCTGAAGCCCAGCCCTCCTGGGACCCCTCCCTCAGTGCAGCCCTCAGATATATGCAGTTACCTGAGGGAAAAACACAGGTAATTGCATATAGGAGAGGTATGCACTAAGGGTATCTTCCCACACCTGTGTGTTTCCATGTCTTCTCCCCCAGGTAACTGCATATAGCAGAGGGCTGGGTCCCAGGAGCACTTGGCTTCAGAGGCAGAAGCTGCCAGAAGGGTATCTAACCACACCTGTGTATTTCCATGTCTCCTCCCCCAGGTAACTGCATATAGCAGAGGGCTGCATGGAGGGCGGGGTCCCAGGAGCGTTTCCTTCAGAGGCAGAAGCTGCAGGGAGGGTATCTACCCACATCTGTGTGTTTCCATGTGTCCTCCGCCAGGTAACTGCATGTTGCAGGGGACTGCACTGAGGGCGGGGTACCATGACTGCTTGGGTTAAGAAGCACGGTATCTACCCACACCTGTGTTTCCATGTCTCCTCCCCCAGGTAACTGTATATATCAGAAAGCTCCATATGCTTTGCTTCAGACTGCTTTTACCAGTGGGCTGGGTCCCAGGAGCACTCAAATTCATAAGCAGTAGCTGCCAGAAGGGTATCTACTCACACATGTGTGTTTCCATGTCTCCTCCCCGAGCTAACTGCATATAGCAGGAGGCTGCACTGAGGGCAGGGTACCAGGAGAGCTAGGCTTCAGAGGCAAAAGCTACAGGGAGGGTATCTACCCACATCTGTGTTTTTCCATTTCTGCTCCCTCAAGTAAGTGCATATAGCAGAGGGCTACACTGATGGGCAGGGTCCCAGGACGGCTTGGCTTCAGAGGCAGAAGCTTAAGGGAGGGTATCTACCCTACAGCTGTGTTTCCATGTCTACTCCCACAGGTAACTCTATAGCAGGGGACTGCACTGAGGGTGGGGTACCAGGAGCACTTGGCTTCAGAGGCAGAAGAGGCAGGGAGGGTATCTACCCACACCTGTGTGTTTCCATGTCTCCTCCCCCAGGTAACTGCATATAGCAGGGGGCTGCACTGAGGGCGGGGTACCTGGAGCGCTTGGCTTCAGAGGCAGAAGCGGCAGGGATGCGATCTAAGTGCATCGGGCTGGGTCCTGAGAGGGCTTGGCTTCAGAGGCATAAGCTGGAGCAAGGGCTTACCTGGGGGAGGAGACATAGAAACACAGGTGTGGAAAGATACCCTACCTGCAGCTTCTGCCTCTTAAGTCAAGCTGTCTTGGGACGCTGCCCTCAGTGCAGCCGTCTGGTATAGGCATTTACCTCGGGAGGAGACATGGAAATACACAGATGTGGGGAGATACCCTCTTTGCAGCCCTCTGCTATATGCAGTCAGCTGTGGGAGAGACATGGAAGCACACAGGTGTATATTGCTACCTTCCCTGCTGCTTCTGCCTCTGAGGCAAGCTCTTTTGGACCCCATCCTCAGTGCAGCCCTTTGCTTTATCCAGTTACCTTGGTTTGGAGACATGAAAACATAGATTGGGGTACATGCACCTTTTGCCTCTGAAGCCAAGCGCTGTTGGGACCCCGCCCTCGGTGCAGTCCTCTACTACACCCAGTTATCTGATGAAGGAGACATGGAAACACATAGCTGTGCGTTGAAACCCACCCTGCAGCTTCTACCTCTGAAGCCAAACGCTCCTGGGATCCCACCCTCGGTGCAGCCCTCTGCTATATGTAGTTACCTGCGGGAGGAGACACGGAAACACATAGGTGTTTTATCTGATACCCTCCCGGTAGCTTCTGTGTCTGAAGGCAAGCTCTCCTGGGACTCCGCGCTCAGTGCATCTCTCTGGTATATGCAGTTACCTGGGGAGGAGACATGGAAACACACAGGTGCGCATAGATACCATCCCTGCAGCTACTGTCTCTCAAGCCAAGCGTTCCTGGGACCCTGCCCTCAGTGCAGCCCTCTTATATATTCAGTTACCTGGGGGGGCCAAAATGGAAACACACAAATGGGGCCCTTAGTGTAGCCCTCTGCTATGTCCAGTTAATTGGGGCAGGAGACATCGAAACACTCAGGTGTGGGTAGATAAGTGAGTTTCAAACAGGACGGGGGGCAGGAGATTTCTCCTGAACCTGAACCGGGAAAGGGCGATAGTTCCACCCAGTCAGTTTCATTTCTCAAAGATTGCTCTACAACAATGAAGCTGGCTTTGGATTCTATCCACAGCCTCCCCCTGGCCATTCCACTTCACTGCTACAGACAACGGTCTCTTAGGGAACTGATCTAATGGAAACCAGTCAGTTTCACTTGGGGGAGGGGGGGAGGTAAACAACTCGGCGAGAAGGAGGTCCTGGAACCAAGTCGCTTGCTCACCTCAGCCCTTTGTCTGCAAACATCTTCAGAGTGCTGACCCTAGTCAGTTTCTCCATGGAAGTCCTGTCTCTCCCCAATACGTGAGGCACAGGGCTTAACCTAGTCAGTTTCA
>QEPC01008900.1:85070-109645 GCA_003113815.1 Sphenodon punctatus
CAGGTAACTGCATATAGCAGAGGGCTGCATGGAGGGCGGGGTCCCAGGAGCGTTTCCTTCAGAGGCAGAAGCTGCAGGGAGGGTATCTACCCACATCTGTGTGTTTCCATGTGTCCTCCGCCAGGTAACTGCATGTTGCAGGGGACTGCACTGAGGGCGGGGTACCATGACTGCTTGGGTTAAGAAGCACGGTATCTACCCACACCTGTGTTTCCATGTCTCCTCCCCCAGGTAACTGTATATATCAGAAAGCTCCATATGCTTTGCTTCAGACTGCTTTTACCAGTGGGCTGGGTCCCAGGAGCACTCAAATTCATAAGCAGTAGCTGCCAGAAGGGTATCTACTCACACATGTGTGTTTCCATGTCTCCTCCCCGAGCTAACTGCATATAGCAGGAGGCTGCACTGAGGGCAGGGTACCAGGAGAGCTAGGCTTCAGAGGCAAAAGCTACAGGGAGGGTATCTACCCACATCTGTGTTTTTCCATTTCTGCTCCCTCAAGTAAGTGCATATAGCAGAGGGCTACACTGATGGGCAGGGTCCCAGGACGGCTTGGCTTCAGAGGCAGAAGCTTAAGGGAGGGTATCTACCCTACAGCTGTGTTTCCATGTCTACTCCCACAGGTAACTCTATAGCAGGGGACTGCACTGAGGGTGGGGTACCAGGAGCACTTGGCTTCAGAGGCAGAAGAGGCAGGGAGGGTATCTACCCACACCTGTGTGTTTCCATGTCTCCTCCCCCAGGTAACTGCATATAGCAGGGGGCTGCACTGAGGGCGGGGTACCTGGAGCGCTTGGCTTCAGAGGCAGAAGCGGCAGGGATGCGATCTAAGTGCATCGGGCTGGGTCCTGAGAGGGCTTGGCTTCAGAGGCATAAGCTGGAGCAAGGGCTTACCTGGGGGAGGAGACATAGAAACACAGGTGTGGAAAGATACCCTACCTGCAGCTTCTGCCTCTTAAGTCAAGCTGTCTTGGGACGCTGCCCTCAGTGCAGCCGTCTGGTATAGGCATTTACCTCGGGAGGAGACATGGAAATACACAGATGTGGGGAGATACCCTCTTTGCAGCCCTCTGCTATATGCAGTCAGCTGTGGGAGAGACATGGAAGCACACAGGTGTATATTGCTACCTTCCCTGCTGCTTCTGCCTCTGAGGCAAGCTCTTTTGGACCCCATCCTCAGTGCAGCCCTTTGCTTTATCCAGTTACCTTGGTTTGGAGACATGAAAACATAGATTGGGGTACATGCACCTTTTGCCTCTGAAGCCAAGCGCTGTTGGGACCCCGCCCTCGGTGCAGACCTCTACTACACCCAGTTATCTGATGAAGGAGACATGGAAACACATAGCTGTGCGTTGAAACCCACCCTGCAGCTTCTACCTCTGAAGCCAAACGCTCCTGGGATCCCACCCTCGGTGCAGCCCTCTGCTATATGTAGTTACCTGCGGGAGGAGACACGGAAACACATAGGTGTTTTATCTGATACCCTCCCGGTAGCTTCTGTGTCTGAAGGCAAGCTCTCCTGGGACTCCGCGCTCAGTGCATCTCTCTGGTATATGCAGTTACCTGGGGAGGAGACATGGAAACACACAGGTGCGCATAGATACCATCCCTGCAGCTACTGTCTCTCAAGCCAAGCGTTCCTGGGACCCTGCCCTCAGTGCAGCCCTCTTATATATTCAGTTACCTGGGGGGGCCAAAATGGAAACACACAAATGGGGCCCTTAGTGTAGCCCTCTGCTATGTCCAGTTAATTGGGGCAGGAGACATCGAAACACTCAGGTGTGGGTAGATAAGTGAGTTTCAAACAGGACGGGGGGCAGGAGATTTCTCCTGAACCTGAACCGGGAAAGGGCGATAGTTCCACCCAGTCAGTTTCATTTCTCAAAGATTGCTCTACAACAATGAAGCTGGCTTTGGATTCTATCCACAGCCTCCCCCTGGCCATTCCACTTCACTGCTACAGACAACGGTCTCTTAGGGAACTGATCTAATGGAAACCAGTCAGTTTCACTTGGGGGAGGGGGGGAGGTAAACAACTCGGCGAGAAGGAGGTCCTGGAACCAAGTCGCTTGCTCACCTCAGCCCTTTGTCTGCAAACATCTTCAGAGTGCTGACCCTAGTCAGTTTCTCCATGGAAGTCCTGTCTCTCCCCAATACGTGAGGCACAGGGCTTAACCTAGTCAGTTTCACCATGTCAGCGTAGGTTGTAAACCCTAATCACAACCCCAAGGGCGGTTCTACTCCACAAAGATGCACAACGGTATTCCTGGCAATGATTTTGTGAGAACTAGTCTATTTCTATTAGGGGGCGGATTGCTGTTTTCCTCAGCGAAGAAAGAGGTCCTCGAACCATAAGTTGGAGGAGGGGGCTGTCTCCTCAACCTCAAAAGGGCGGTACTGTCAGCATTTCAACTTATCGCTGAGAGTTTTGTCCAAAACCAGGAGAGCTGCCTTCGTCCTCCTAGTCAGTTTCACGGTGGAAGCGTATCTCTCCCACAGGGGAGGAACACGCTTAACCTACTCTGTGTTACTGTGACAGACTACAGGTAGTGGACCCGGTCATTTTCATTTCGGGGGTTGGTGTTTCCCTCACCCAGAAGGAGCTCCTTTGCAGCAGAGGGCTAGGTCCCAGTAGTGCTTGGCTTCAGATGCAGAAGCTGCACGGATGGTATCTACCGCCACCTGTGTGTTTCCATGTCTCCTCCACAAAGTAACTGCATATAGCAGGGGGCTCCACTGACGGCGGGTACCAGGAGGACTTGCCTTCAGAGGCAGAAGTTGCAGAGAGGTTTTCTACCCACACCTGTATGTTTTCATGTCTACTCCTACAGGTAACTGCATATAGCACAGGACTGCACTGAGGGTATCTACCCACACCTGTATGTTTCCACATATCCGTAACCAGGTAACGACATATAGCAGAGGGCTGCGCTGAGGGCGGGGTCCCAGGACAGCTTTACTTCAGAGGCAGAAACATCAGGGAGTGTATCTACCCACACCTGGGTGTTTCTGTGTCTCCTTCCCCAGGTAACTCCATATAGCAGGGTGCTGCACAGAGGGCGGTGTCCCAGCAGAGCTTGACTTCAGAGGCAGAAGCTGCAAGGAGGGTATCTACCGAAACATGTGTGTTTACATTTCTCCTCCCCAGATGACGGCATATAGGAGAGGGCTGCACTGAGGGTATCTACCCTCTCTTGTGTATTTCTATGTCTCCTCCCCAGGTATCTACCCACACCTGTGTGTTTCCATCTCTCCTCCCCCAGGTAACTGCATATAGAAGAGGGCTGTACTGAGGGTGGGGTCCCAGGGAAGCTTGCCTTCAGAGGCAGAAGCTGCAGGGAAGGTATCTACACACACTTGTGTGTTTCCATGTTTCCTCTCCCCAGATAATGGCATATAATGCAGTAGTTTCCCGCTCTGAGTTTGGTTAGATACCCTCCCTGCAGCTTCTGCCTCTGAAGCCAAGTGTTCCAGGGACCCCGCCCTCATTTCAGGAGGGTATCTACTAATATAGCAGTTACCTGGTGGAGGAGACATGGAAACACAGAGGTGTGGGTATATACCTTCCCTGCAGCATCTGCCTCTGAAGCCAAGCTCTACTGGGATCCCACCCTCAGTGCAGCTCTGTAGTATATGCAGTTACCTGGGTGAACAGACGTGGAAAAATCACGGGTGTTGGTAGATACCCTCAGTGCAGCCCTCTGCTATATGCAGTTATCTGGGGGTGGGAAAATGGAAACACACAGGTGTGGCAAGATACCCTGAATGCAGTCCTTGTTATATTAACTTACCTGGAGGAGGACACATGGAAAAATACAGCTGTGGGTAGATACCCTCCCTACAGATTCTGCCTTTGAAGCCAAGCTCTCTTGGGACCCCGCCCTCAGTGCAGTCCTCTACTATATGCAGTCACCTGGGGAAGGAGACATGGAAACACACAGGTGTGGAAAGATACACTCCCTGAAGCATCTGCCTCTAAAGCCAAGACCTCCTGGGAACCGCCATCAGTAAATCCCCCTAATACATGGAGTTACCTGGGGGAGGAGACATGGAAACACAAATGGGTTGGTAGATTCCCTCAGTTCTGCCCTCTCCTATATACATTTACCTGCAGGAGGAAACATTGAAACACACAGGTGTGGGTAGATACCCTCAATGCAGTCATCTGCTATATTAACTTAGCTTGAGGAGGACATGTAGAAAAATACAGGTGTGGGTAGATAGCTTCCCTACAGAGTCTGCCTCCAAAACCAAGCTCTCCTCGGACCCCGCACTCAGTGCAGTCCTCTACTATATGCCGTTACCTGGGGCAGGAGATATGGAAACACACAGTTGTATGTAGATACCCTACCTCCAGTTTCTCCCTCTGTAGCCAAGCGCTCCTGGGACCCCGCCCTCTGTGCAGTCCTCTGCTATATGCAGTTACCTGGGGATCAGACATGGAAGCACACAGATGTGGGTAGATACCCTCCCTGCAACTTTTGCCTCTGAAGTCAAGCACTCCTGGGACCCAGCCCTCTGCTATAGGAAGTTACCTGGGGGAGGAGAGATGGAAACACACAGGTCTGGGTAAATGCCCTCACTGTAACTTATGCCTCTGAAGCCAAGTGCTTTTGGGACCCAGCCCTGTGCTACACGCAGTTACCTGGGAGAGAAGTCATGGAAGCCTACAGGTGTGGGTAGACACCATCCCTGAAGCTTTTCCCTCTGAAGCCAAGTTCTCCTGGGACCCCACCCTCAATGCAGTCCTCTGATATATGAAGCTACCTGGGGGAGGAGATGTGGAAACACAGAGGTGTGGGTAAATACCCTCCCTGCAGCATCTGTCTCTGAAGCCAAGCTCTCCTGGGACCCCACCCTCAGTGCAGCCCTCTAGTATATGCAGTTACCTGGGTGAGGAGACGGAGAAATACACAGGTGTCAGTACATACCCCCAGTGCAGCCCTCTGTAAGGTTCCTCGGGGGCCGGAGACGTAGGGGGCTGCGCAGCAAGCGAAAGCGCTGCCTGTCAGTTCCATGGCACGGGGGTCAGGTGGGGAATCCTAGGGTAGGCACGGGTAGAGAAAGANCCTCATTTAGTTCGCTCCTTTCATGCCCACCACCCTTGTAAACCCGGCCCATCCCATCGGGGGAGGGGATGGGGCCCTTGGGGGGGTGTACTGTAAGGTTCCTTGGAGGCCAGAGACGTAGGGGGCTGCGCGGCAAGCGAAAGCGCTGCCTGTCAGTTCCACGGCACGGGGGTCAGGTGGGGAATCCTAGGGTAGGCACGGGTAGACAAAGACACTATGCCATACACATAGAGGGAACTCCGGCTGCATGACGGTGTGCAGAGGCGGGGCCTGTGGACGTTGTGCGGCGCTCCGCTCGCATCCGGGCATTGCAGGGGGCGGAGCCAGGGTTTCAAAAGGAAGGGGCAGGCATGGTAGCGGCGCCGGTGATCAGCGCTGCTGTGAGACTGGCCCCTTGTGACGGAGTGAAGGAGAGACTCGTAGGAAACTTGTGAGAGAGATTGAGAGCGTGCCTGTGAGTGAAAGGTAAAGGGTGATCGATAGAGAGAGCAAGGTGAGTGCACGGAGTGTGGGTGTCGTAGCAGTGTGAGGGTGTGAGAGTGTACGTGAATCCTAAACCACACCCCCCCCCGTCTAACCCTTCTTTCCTGTGTCCTGCCTCTTCGAAATACCCAGGTACTGCCTTCGTTTCCTCAAACCTTAGCCCTGGTTCTGTCTTCCTGGTTACCCCCCACCAGTGGAGCACTTCGCAGTCTTATTCCCCTGCACTCCTTTCAGAGTATGTGTGGGGTGTGGGATAAGGGTGGTGTGAAATACGCCTCCTGGGTGCATGAGTGGGGGCTGAGCTCTGGGCCGTGCTATCTCCACCCCTATGATGAAACGGCCTACCTTCTACCGAAGATACTAGGGTCAACCGTTATCCTGAGGGGTAGTTTTCCACTACAAGAGCATATAGCCCGAGTGTTTGGGGTACTGTGTGTCTGGCGGGGTGTTTTCCACGTAAGGGTTGTAGAATCTGGGGTTCCCCTCTGGGTTCCTTAAGGGTCACCCCTCCCATAACACCCTCTGCCATATGCAGTTACCTAGGGTGAGGGAAAATGGAAACACACAGGCCGATACCCTCAGTGCAGTCCTCTGCTATATTAACTTACCTCAGGAGGACACATGGAAACATACACGTGTGGGTAGATACCCTCCCTACAGATTCTGCCACTGAAGCCAAGCTCTCTTGGGACCCTGCACTCAGTGCAATGGGGGCGGGGTCCCAGGAGGGCTTGGCTTCAGAGGCAGAAGTTGCCGGGAGGGTATCTACCCAAACATGTGTGTTTCCATGTCTCCTCCCCCAGGAAACTGCATATAGCGGAGGGCTACACTGAGGGCGGGGTCCCAGTAGACCTTCGCTTCAGAGGCAGAAGTTGCCGGGAGGGTATCTACCCAAACATGTGTGTTTCCATGTCTCCTGCCCCAGGAAACTTCCTATAGCGGAGGGCTACACTGAGACTGGGGTCCCAGTAGACCTTTGCTTCAGAGGCAGAAGCTGCAGGGAGGGTATCTATCCACAACTGTGTATTTCCAATTCTGCTCCCCCATTTAACTGCATATAGCAGGGGGTGCACTAAGGGCCGGGTACCAGGAGCTCTTGTTTTCAGAGGCAGAAGCTGCAGGGATGGTATCTAAACACAGTTGTATGTTTCAATATCGCCTCTCCAGGTAACTGCATCTAGCTGAGTGAAACACTGAGGGCGTGGTCCCAGGACACCTCGGCTTCAGAGGCAGAAGCTGCAGGGACGGTGTCTACACACACCTGTGTCTTTCCATGTCTCTTCTCCCAGGTAACTGCATATACAAGAGGGCTGGACTGAGGGCGTGGTCCCAGGAGCCCTTGGCTTCAGAGGTAGAAGCTACAGGGATGGTATCTACCAGCACCTCTGTGTTTCCGTGTCTTTTCTATCAGGTAACTGCATAAAAAAAAGGGCTGCACTGAGGGCAGGGTCCCAGGAGGGCTTGGCTTCAGAGGCAGAAGCATCAGGGAGGATGTCTATCCACACCTGTGTCTTTCAATGTGTCCTCTCCAAGGTAACTGTATATACAAGAGGGCTGCACTGAGTGCAGGTTCCCAGGAACGCTTGGTTTCAGAGACAGAAGCTGTAGTGAGGGTATCTATCAACACCTGTGTGTTTTGATGTATCCTTCCCCAGGTGACTGTATATAGCAGAGAGCTGGGTCGCAGGAGTGCTTCGCTTCAGAGGCAGAAACTGCAGGGAGGGTATCTATACACATCTGTGTGTTTCCATGTCTCCTCCCCAAGGAAACTACACATATTAGCAGGCCGCACTGAGGGCAGGGTAGCAGGAGTGCTTGGCTTCAGAGGCAGAAGAGGCAGGGAGGGTATCTTCCCATATCTGTGTGTTTCCATGTCTCCACCCCCAAGTGACTGCATATAGCAGGGGGCTGCACTGAGGGCAGCGTACCAGGAGTGCTTGGCTTCAGCGGCAGAAGAGGCAGGGAGAGTATCTACCCATACCTATGTGTTTCCATGTCTCCTCCCCCAGGTAACTGCATATATCAGGGGACTGCACTGAGGGCAGGGTACCAGGAGCATGTGGCTTCAAAAGCAGAAACTACAGGGAGGGTATCTGCACACACCTGTGTGTTTCCATGTCTCCTCCCCCAGGTAACTGCACATACAAAAGGTCTGCAATGAGGATGGGGTCCCAGGAGTGCTTGGCTTTAAAGGCAGAAGCTGAAGGGAGGTTATCTACCCACACCTGTGTATCGATGTCTCCTCCCCCACGTTACTGCATATAGCAGAGATCTGAAATGAGGGGGGGGGTCCCAGGAACGATCTTCTTCAGAGGCAGAAGCTTCAGGGAGGGTATCTACCCACATCTGTGTGTTTTCATGTCTAACCCCAGCTAACAGCATATAGCAGAGGGCTGCACTGAGGACAGGGTCCCAGGAGTGCTTTGGTTCAGAGGCAGAAGCTGCAGAGATGGTATCTACCCAGCCTGTGTTGTTCCATGTCTCCTCCCCCAGGTGACTGCATATAGCATAGGGCTGCACTGAGGGCAGGGTACCAGGAGCAATCTGCTTCAGAGGCAGAAGCTGCAGGGAGAGTATCTACCCACATCTGTGTGATTCCATGTGTCCTCCCACCAGGTAACTGCATATAGCAGACGGCAGCACTGAGCGTATCTACACATACCTGTGTGTTTCCAATTCTCCTCCACAGGTGACTGCATATAGCAGAGGGCTGCACTGACGGAATCTACCTGCACCTGTGTGTTTCCATGCCTCCGCCCCAGGTAATTGCATATACCCGAGGGATGCACTGAGGGTGGGGTCGCAGGAGAGCTTGGCTTCAGAGGCAGAAGCTGCAAGAAGGATATCTACCCACACCATGTCTCCTCCCCCAGGTACCATGGTACCTCCTCCACAGGTACCTTCTGGGGAAATACCCAGGTACCTCCTCCCCATGTTACCATGTCTCCTCCCCCAGGTAAACTGCATACAGCAGAGGGCTGGATCCCAGTAGTGCTTGGCTTCAGAGGCAGAAGCTGTAGGGAGGGTATCTACCAACAACTGTGTGTTTCCATGCCTCTTCCCCCAGGTGACTGCATATAGCAGAGGGCTGGGTCACAGTAGCTCTTGGATTCAGAGGAAGAAGCTGTAGGGAGGGTATTTACGGACACCTGTGTGTTTCCATGTATCCTCCCCCAAGAAACTGATGATAGCAGAGGGCTACACTGAGGGTGGTGGTCCCAGATGACTTCAGAGGCCAAAGATGCAGGGAGGGTATCTACCCATACCTGTGTGTTTCCATTTCTAATCCCCCACATAACTGCATATAGCAGAGGACTACACTGACTGTGGGGTCCCAGGAGCGCTTTGCTTCAGAGGCAGATGCTGCAGAGAGGGTATCTACCCTACACCTGTGTTTCCATGTCTCCTCACACAGGTGACTGCATATAGCAGGGGACTGCACTGAGGGCAGGGTACCAAAAACGCTTGGCTACAGAGGCAGATGCTGCAAAGAGGGCATCTACCAACACCTGTGTATCCATGTCTCCTCCCCCATGTTACTGCATATAGCAGAGAGCTGCAATGAGGGCGGGGTCCCAGGAATGATCTTCTTCAGAGGCAGAAGCTGCAGGGAGGGTATCTACCCACATCTGTGTGTTTCCATCTCTCCTCCCCCACATAACTGCATATAGAAAGGGGCTGCACTGAGGGCAGGGTACCAGGAGCGCTTGGTTTCAGAGGTAGATGCTGCAGGGAGGGTACATACGCACAGCTCTGTTTCCATGTCTCCTCCCCCCGGTAACTGCTTAATACCAGAGGGCTACACTGAGGCTGGGGTTCCAGTAGTGCTTTGCGTCAGAGGAAGAAACTGCAGGGAAGATATCTACCCACACCTGCGTGTTTCCATGTCTCCTCCAACAGGTAACTGCATATTGCAGGGGCCGCACTGAGGGCAGGATACCAGGAGCAGTTTTCTTCAGAGGAAGACGTTGTAGGGAGGGTATCTTACCCACAGCTGTGTTTCCATGTCTCCTTCCAAAGGAAACTGCATATAGCAGAGGGCTGCACTGAGGATGGGGTCCAAGGAGCGCTCTGCTTCAGGGTCAGATGTTGCAGGGAGGGTATCTACCCACATCTGCGTGTTTCTATATCTCCTCCCCAAGGTAATTGGCATATAGCAGAGGGCTTCACTGAGGGTGGTGTCCCTGGCTTAAGAAGCAGAAACTGCAGGGAGGGTGTCTACCCAAACCTGTGTGTTTCCATTTTCCCTCCCCCAGGTAACTGCATATAGCAGAGGTCTGCATTGAGGGTATCTACCGACTCCTGTGAGTTTCCACATCTCCTCACTCCGGTAACTGCATGTACTAGAGAGATGCACTGAGCGTGAGGTTTCAGGAGAGCTTGGCTTCATAGGCAGATGCTTCAGGGAGCGTATCTACCCACACCTCTGTGTTTCCATGTCCCACCCCCCAGGTAACTGCATGTAGCATAGGGCTGAGTCTCAGGAGCGCTTGGCTCGCCTGCCCCCTCCGACGCGTATAAAAAAGCAGGGCAAGCAAGTAGACGAGCGGCAAGAAAGGCGGCTGATCAAAGGATCAGCCACCTTTTTTGTCTCGTCTATAAACGCCCTGAGGGTATCTATACACACCTGTATGTTTTCATGTCTCCACCCCCAGGTAACTTCTTATAGCAGAGGGCTGCACTGAGGGTGAGGTCCCAAGAGTGCCTGGCTTAAGAGTTAAAAGCTAAAGAGAGGGTATTAACTCACATCTGTGTTTTTCCATGTCTCCTCCCCCAGGAAACGGCATATAGCAGAGGGCTGCAGCGAGGGTGGGGTCCCAGGACCGCTTGGCTTCAGAGGCAGAAGCTTCAGGAAGGGTTTCTACCCACACCTTTGTTTTCCCATGTGTCCTCCCCCAGCTAACTGGATATAGCAGAGGTCTGCACTGAAGGCCGGGTCACAGGAGAGCTTGATTTCAGAGGCAGAAGTTGCAGGGAGGGTATCTTCCCACACCTCTGTGTTTCCATGGCTCCTCTCCCAGGTAAGTGGATATAGCAGAGGGTTGTAGTGAGGGTGGGGTCCCAGGAGACCCTGGATTAAGAGGCAGAACCTGCATGGAGGGTCTCTACCCACACCCATGTGTTTTAATATCTCCTTCCCCAGGTAACTGCATATAGCAGAGGGCTGCACTGAGGGTATCTATGCACACCTGTGGGTTTGCTTTTCTCCTCCCCCAGGTGACTGCATATATCAGAGGGCTACAATGAGGGTATCTACCCACACCTGTATGTTTCCATGTCTCCACCCCCAGGTTACTTCATATAGCAGAGGGCTGCACTCAGGGTGAGGTCCCAGGAGTGCTCGGCTTCAGAGGTGGAAGATGCAGTGAGCTTATCTTCCCACAGCTCTGTTTCCATGGCTCCTCTCTCAGGTAAGTGGAAATAGCACAGCACTTCACTGAGGGCAGGGTCCCAGGAGAACTTGGCTTCAGAGGCAGAAGCTTTAGGGAGGGTATCTACCCACACCTGAGCATTTCCATGTCTCCTCCTCCAGGTAACTGCCTATATCAGAGGGCTGCACTGAGAGTATCTACCCACACCTTTGTGTTTCCATGACTCCTCTCCCAGGTAACTGCATATATCAGAGGGCTGCACTGTGGGTATCTATACTCATGTGGTGTGTTTTCATGTCTTCTACCCCAGTTGACTTCATATAGCAGAGGGATGTACTGAGGGCATGGTTCCAGGAGTGCTTCGTTTCAGATTCAGAAGATTCAGGTAGGGTGTCTACACACACCTGTGAGTTTCCATGTCTCCTGCCCCAAGTAACTTCATAAAGCAGAGGTCTGTACCTGTGTGTTTCTATGTCTCCCTCAACAGGTAACTGCATATACCAGAGGGCTACACTGAGTGCGGTGTCCCAGGAGCACTTGACTTCAGAGGCAGAAGCTGCAGGGAGGGTATCTATCTACACCTGGGTTTTTCCATCTCTCCTTCCCAGGTAACTGCATATAGCAGAGGGCTGCACTGAAGGCGGGGTCCTAGGTGTGCTTGGGTGGAGAGGCAGAAGCTTCAGGGATGCTTTCTACCCACAACTGTGTGTTTCCATGTCTCCTCATCCAGGTAACTGCATATAGCAGAGGGCAGCAGTGAGGGTATCTACACACACCTGTGTGTTTCCATTTTCCCTTCCCCAGGTAAATGCATATAGGAGATGGCTGCACTGAGGGAATCTAACCACCCGTGAGTGTTTCCAGATCTCCTCCCCTGGGTAACTGCATATACTAGAGGGCTGCATATACTAGAGGGCATATACTGCATATACTACTAGAGGGCAGGATACCAGGATACCAGGAGCACCTGGCTTCAGAGGCAGATGCTTCAGGGAGGTTATCTACGCACATCTGTGTCTTTCCATTTTTGATCCCTCAGGTAACTGCATATATCAGAGGGCTGCACTGAGGGCGGGGTTCTTGGAAAGCTCGGCTTCAGAGGCAGAAGGTGCAGGGAGGGTATTTACCCACACCTGTGTGTTTCCATGTCTCCTCCCCCAGGTAACTGCATATATCAGGGGACTGCATTGAGGGCAGGGTACCAGGAGCACATGGTTTCAGAAGCAAATGCTACAGGGAGGGTATCTACCCACACCTGTTCATTTCCATGTCTCCTCCCCCAGCTAACTGCATATACAAGAGGTCTGCAAGAGGACAGGGTCCCAGGAGTGCTTGGCTTCAAAGGCAGAAGCTGAAGGGAGGGTATCTACCCACACCTGTGTGTTTCCATGTCTCTTCTCCCAGGTAACTGCATATAAAAGAGGGCTGCCCTGAAGACGGTTTCCCAGGAGTGCTTGGCTTCAGAGGTAGAAGCTGCAAGGAGGATATCTACCCACACCTGTCTGTTTCCACATCTCCTCACCCAGGTAACGACATATAGCAGAGGGCTGCGCTGAGGGTGGGGTCCCAGGACAGCTTGACTTCAGAGGCAGAAACATCAGGGAGTGAATCTACCTACAACTGGTGTTTCTGTGTCTCCTTCCCCAGGTAACTCCATATAGCAGGGGGCTGCACAGAGGGCGGTGTCCCAGCAGAGCTTGGCTTCAGAGGCAGAAGTTGCAGGGAGGGTATCTACCCAAACCCGTGTGTTTACATTTCTCCTCCCCAGCTGACGACATATAGGAGAGGGCTGCACTGAGGGTATCTACCCTCTACTGTGTATTTCCATGTCTCCTCCCCAGGTATCAACTCACACATGTGTGTTTCCATCTCTCCTCCCCCAGGTAACTGCATATAGAAGAGGGCTGTACTGAGGGTGGGGTCCCAGGGAAGCTTGCCTTCAGTGGCAGAAGCTGCAGGGAAGGTATCTACACACACTTGTGTGTTTCCATGTTTCCTCTCCCCAGATAATTGCATATAATGCAGAAGTTTCCCCCTCTGAGTTTGGTTATATACCCTCCCTGCAGCTTCTGCCTCTGAAGCCAAGTGTTCCTGGGACCCCGCCCTTATTTCAGGAGGGCATCTACTAATATAGCAGTTACCTGGGGGAGGAGACATGGAAACACTGAGGTGTGGGTAGATACCCTCCCTGCAGCATCTGCCTCTGAAGCCAAGCTCTACTGGGACCCCACCCACAGTGCAGCTCTGTAGCATATGCAGTTACCTGGGTGAACAGACGTCGAAAAATCACAGGTGTTGGTAGATACCCTCAATGCAGTCCTCTGCTATATTAACTTACCTCAGGAGGACGCATGGAAACATACACGTGTGGGTAGATACACTCCCTAGAGATTCTGCCTCTGAAGCCAAGCTGTCTTGGGGGCGGGTTCCCAGTAGACCTTTGCTTCAGAGGCAGAAGCTGCAGGGAGGGTATCTACCCACATCTGTGTATTTCCATTTCTGCTCCCCCATTGAACTGCATATTGCAGAGGGCTACACTGAGGGCGGGATCCCAGGAGGGCTTGGCTTCAGAGGCAGAAGCTTCAGGGAGGGTATCTTCCCAGCCCCAGTGTTTCCATATCTCCTTGCCTAGGTGACTGCATATAGCAGGGGGCTGCACTGAGGGTGGGGTACCCAGAGCTCTTGTCTTCAGAGGCAGAAGCTGCAGGGATGGTATCTAAACGCACCTGTATGTTTCCATATCGCCTCTCCAGGTAACTGCATCTAGCTGAGTGAAACACTGAGGGCGGGGTCCCAGGACAACTCGTCTTCAGAGGCAGAAGCTGCAGGGACGGTGTCTACCCACACCTGTGTCTTTGCATGTCTCTTCTCCCAGGTAACTGCATATCCAAGAGGGCTGGATTGAGGGCGGGGTCCCAGGAGTGCTTGGCTTCAGAGGCAGAAGCTACAGGGACGGTATCTACCAACACCTCTGTGTTTCCATGTCTTTTCTATCAGGTAACTGCATATCCATGTCTCTTCTCCCAGGTAATTGCCTATACCAAAGAGCTGCACTGCGGGAAGGGTCCGAAGACAGCTTGGCTTCAGACGCAGAAGCTGCAGGGAGGGTATCTACCCACATCTGTGTGTTTCCATTTCTGCTCCCCTGGTAACTGCATATAGCAGAGGGCTACACTGAGGGTGTGGTCCCAAGAGCGCTTGGCTTCAGAGGCAGAAGCTTCAGCGAGGGTATCTACGCACACCTGTGCTTCCATGTCTCCACCGCAAGTGACTGCATATAGCAGGGGGATGCACTGAGGGCAGGGTACCAGGAGCGCTTGGCTTCAGAGACAGAAGAGGCAGGGAGGGTATCTACCCATACCTATGTGTTTCCATGTCTCCTCCCCCAGGTAACTGCATATATCAGGGGACTGCACTGAGGGCAGGGTATCAGGAGCATGTGGCTTCAGAAGCAGAAGCTAAAGGGAGGGTATCTACACAGACCTGTGTGTTTCCATGTATCCTCCCCCAGGTAACAGCATATACAAGAGGTCTGCAATGAGGATGAGGTCCCAGGAGTGCATGGCTTCAAAGGCAGAAGCTGAAGGGAGGGTATCTACCCACACTTCTGTTTCCATGTCTTCTCCCCCAGGTAACTACATATAGCGGAGGGCTGAACTGAGGACAGGGTCCCAGGAGTGCTTTGCTTCAGAGGGGGAAGCTGCAGGGAGGGTTTCTACCCACACCTATGTTTTTCTATTTCTCGTCCCCCAGGTAACGGCACATAGCAGAGGGCTGCACTGAGGGAGGCGTCCATGGAGAGCTTGGCTTCAGAGGCAGAAGCTTCAGGGAGAGTATCAACCCACACCTATGTGTTTCCGTGTCTCCTCCTGCAGATAACTACATATAGGAGAGGGCTGTATCGAGGGCGGGGTTCCAGGAGAACTTGACTTCAGAGACAGTAGCTGCAGGGATGGTATCTACTTGCACCTTTGTGTTTCCATGTCTCCTCCCCAGGGAACTGCATATAGCAGAGTGCTGCACTGAAGGCGTGGTCACAGGAGCAAGGTACTGGCGGCAAGGTACCTGGAGCATTTGCCTTCCGAGGCAGAAGCTGCATGTAGGGCTTCTATCCACAACTTTGTGTTTCCATGTCTACTCCCCCAGGTAAAGGCACATAGCAGAGGGCTGCACTGAGGGAGGGGTCCAAGGAGAGCTTGACTTCAGAGGCAGAAGCTTCAGGGAGAGTATCAACCCACACCTATGTGTTTCCATGTCTCCTGCCACAGAACCTGTAGGGAGGGTATCTACCCACACCTGTATTTTTCCATGTGTCCTCCTCCAGGTAAGTTAATATAGCAAGGACTGCATTCAGGGTATCTTACCACACCTGTGTGTTTCCATTTCCCCACCCCCAGGTAACTGCATATAGGAGAGGGCTGCACTGAGGGTATCTACCAACGCCTGTGATTTTTCCACTTCTCCTCACCCAGGTAACTGCATATACTACAGAGCTGGACTGAGGGTGGGGTCCAAGTAGAGCTTGGCTTCAGAGGCAGATACTGCAGGGAGGGTTTCTACACACACCTCCGTGTTTCCATGTCTCCTCCCCCAGGTAACTGCTATATTAGTAGATACCCTCCTGAAATGAGGGCGGGGTCCCTGGAACACTTGGCTTCAGAGGCAGAAGCTGCAGGGAGGGTATCTAACCAAACTCAGAGCAGGAAACTACTGCATTATATGCAATTATCTGGGGAGAGGAAACATGGAAACCCTCAAGTGTGTGTAGATACCTTCCCTGCAGCTTCTGCCTCTGAAGGCAAGCTTCCCTGGGACCCTACCCTCAGTACAGCCCTCTTGTATATGCAGTTACCTGGGGGAGGAGAGATGGAAACACACAGGTGTGGGTAGATACCTGGGGAGGAGACATGGAAATACACAGTAGAGGGTAGATACCCTCAGTGCAGCCCTCTCCTATATGCCGTCAGCTGGGGAGGAGAAATGTAAACACATAGGTTTGGGTGATTACCCTCCCTGCAGCTTCTGCCTCTGAAGCCAAGCTCTGCTGGGACACCGCCCTCTGTGGAGCCCCCTGCTATATGGAGTTACCTGGGGAAGGAGACACAGAAACACCCAGGTGTGGGTAGATACACTCCCTGATGTTTCTGTCTCTGAAGTAAAGCTGTCCTGGGACCCCGCCCTCAGCGCAGCCCTCTGCTATATGTCGTTACCTGTGTGAGGAGATGTGGAAACAGACAGGTGTGGGTAGATACCCTCAGTGCAGCCCTGTGATATATGCAGTTACCTGGGGGAGGAGACATGAAAACATACAGGTGTGGGTAGAAATCCTCTCTGCAACTTCTCCTTGTACCCACCGTCAGTGCAGCCCCCTGCTATATGCAGTTACTTTGTGGAGGAGACATGGAAACACACTGGTGTCGGTAGATACCATCCGTGCAGCTTCTGCATCTGAAGCCAAGCACTACTGGGACCCAGCCCTCTGCAATATGAAGTTACCTTGAGAGGAGACATGGAAACACAGGTGTGGGTAGATATCCTCCTTGCAGCTTCTACCTCTGAAGCCAAGCACTCCTGGGAACCTGTCATCAGTGCAGCCCTCTTTTATATGCAGTTACCTGGGGGAGGAGACATGGAAACGCACAGGTGTGGGTAGATACCCTCCCTGTAGCTTCTGCTTCTGAAGCCACGTGCTCCTGGTACACAGCCCTCAATGTAGTCCCCTCATATATGCAGTTACCTGGGGGAGGAGACATGGAAACACACAGGTGTGTGTAGATACCCTCCCTCCACCTTCTGCCTCTGAAGCCGAGCTTTCCAGGGACCCCGCCCTCAGTGCAGCCCTCTGANCCAAGCACTACTGGGACTCAGCCCTCTGCAATATGAAGTTACCTTGAGAGGAGACATGGAAACACAGGTGTGGGTAGATATCCTCCTTGCAGCTTCTACCTCTGAAGCCAAGCACTCCTGGGAACCTGTCATCAGTGCAGCCCTCTTTTATAACACAGGTGTGGGTAGATATCCTCCTTGCAGCTTCTACCTCTGAAGCCAAGCACTCCTGGGAACCTGTCATCAGTGCAGCCCTCTTTTATATGCAGTTACCTGGGGGAGGAGACATGGAAACGCACAGGTGTGGGTAGATACCCTCCCTGTAGCTTCTGCTTCTGAAGCCACGTGCTCCTGGTACACAGCCCTCAATGTAGTCCCCTCATATATGCAGTTACCTGGGGGAGGAGACATGGAAACACACAGGTGTGTGTAGATACCCTCCCTCCACCTTCTGCCTCTGAAGCCGAGCTTTCCAGGGACCCCGCCCTCAGTGCAGCCCTCTGATATATGCAGTTACTTGAGGGAGCAAAAATGGAAAGACACAGATGTGGGTAGATAACCTCCCTGCAGCATCTGCCTCTGAAGCCAAGTGCTCCTGGTTTCCTGCCCTCAGTTCAGCGCCCCTACTATATGCAGTTACCTGGGGGAGGAGACATGATTTCCATGTTTCACACAGGTGTGGGTAGGTACCCTCCCTGCCTCTTCTGTCTCTGAAGCCAAATGCTCCTGGAACCCCGCCCTCAGTGCATCCCTCTGATATATGCAGTTACCTGAGGCAGCAGTAATGGAAACACACAGATGTGGGTAGATACCCTCTCTGTAGCTACTGCCTCTGAAGCCGAGGTCTCCAGCGACCCCGACATCAGTGCAACCCTTTGATATATGCAGTTATCTGAGGGATCAGAAATGAAACACACAGATGTCGGTAGATACCCTCCCTGCAACATCTGCCTCTGAAACCATGAGGTCCTGGTACGCTGCCCTCAATGCAGAGCCCTGCTATATGCAATTACCTGGTGGAGGAGATATGGAAACACGCAGGTGCGTTTAGATAGCATCCATGCAGTTTCTGCCTCTGAAGCCAAGCACTCCTGGTACCCCGCCCTCAGTGCAGCCCCCTGCTATATGCAGTTACCTGGGGGAGGAGAAATGGAAACACACAGGTGTGGGTAGATACCCTCCCTGCCTCTTCTTCCCGTGAAGCCAAGAGCTCCTGGTACCCTGACCTCAGTGCAGCCCCCTGCTATATGCAGTCACCTGTGCGAGGAGACATGGAAACACAGGTGTAGGGTATCTACCCTCCTGAAGCTTCTGCCTCTGAAGCCAAGCCCTCGTGGGACCCGACCCTCCATGCAGCCCTCTACTATATGCAGTTATCTGGGGGAACAGAAATGGAAAAACACAGATGTGGGTAGATACCATCCCTATAGCTTTTGCCTCTGAAGCCTAGCTCTCCTGGGAGCCCTCCCTCAGTGCAACCCTCTGATATATGCAGTTACCTGAGGGATCAGAAATGGAAACACACAGATGTGGGTAGATACCATCCCTGAACCTTCTGCCTCTGAAGCGAAGCACTCCTGATACCCTGCCATCAGTGCAGCCCCCTGCTATATGCAGTTACCTTGGAAAGGAGACATGTAAACACAGGTGTCTGGTAGATACCCTCCATGAAGCTTCTGCCTCTGAAACCAAGCCTTCCTGGGACCCCGCCCTCAGTGCAGCCCTCTGCCATATGCAGTTACCAGGGGAAGTAGAAATGGAAACACACAGATGTGGATAGATACCCTCCCTGCAGCTTCTGCCTCTGAAGCCAAGGTCTACTGGGATCCCGCACTCAGTGTACCCCTCTGCTATATGCAGTTTCCTATGGGAGGAGACATGGAAACACGCAGGTGTGGATAGATATCGTTCTGGCAGCTCCTGACTCTGAAGCCAAGTGCTCCTGAGTCCCAGTCCTCTGCTATATGAAGTCACCTGGGAGAGGGGACATGGAAACACACAGGTTTGGGTAGATCCCCTCCCTGCAGCTTCTGCCTCTGAAGCCAGGGATCTCCCCTCAGTGCAGCCCTTTGCTATATGTTGTTACCTGGAGGAGGAGACAATGAAACAGACAGATGTGTGTAGATACCCTGCCTGAAACATCTGCCTCTGAAGCAGTGCGTTCCTGGGACCCCACCTTCAGTACAACCTTCTGCTATATGGAGTTAACTCGTGGAGGAGAGATGGAAACAGACAGGTGTGGGTAGATACCTTCCCTGCAGCGTCTTCCTCTGAAGCAAAGCACTACTGGGACCCCATCCTCAGTGTAGCCCTCTGCTATAGGAAGTTACCTGGGGGAGGAGACATGGAAACACAGCTGTGGGTAGATACCCTCCCTGAAGCATCTGAGCTGAAGCCAAGCCCTCCTGGTACCCTGCCCTCAGTGCAGCCCCCTGCTATATGCAGTTACCTGGGGGAGGAGACGTGGAAACACACAGGTGTGGGTAGATACCCTCCCTGCAGCTTCTGCCTCTGAAGCAAAGCGCGCCTGGGACCCTGCCCTCAGTGCAGTCCTCTACTAAATGCAGCTACCTGGGGGAGGAGACATGGAAACTGTGTAGGTAGATGCTTGGTAACTGCAGTTACCATGTTTCCTGCTCCAGGTAACTGCATATAGCAGGGGGCTGCACTGAGGGTATCTACACACACCTGTCTGTTTTCTTTTCTCCTCCCCCAGATGACTGCGTATATCAGAGGACAACACTGATGGTATCTATAAACACCTGTATGTTTCCATGTCTCCACCCCCAGGTAACTTCCTATAGCAGAGGGCTGCACTGAGGGTGGGATCCCAGGACCGCTTGGCTTCAGAGGCAGAAGATGCAGGGAGGGTCTCTACCTACACCTCCGTGTTTCCATGTCTCATCACCCAGGTAACTGGATATAGCAGAGGGCTGCACTGAGGGCCGGGTCCCAGGTGAGCTTAGCTTCAGAGGCAGAAGCTTCAGGAAGGGTTTCTACCCACAACTTTGTGTTCCCATGTCTCCTCCCCCAGGTAACTGGATATAGCAGAGGTCTGCACTAAATGCTGGGTCACAGGCGAGCTTGATTTCAGAGGTAGAAGCTGCAGGGAGGGTATCTTTCCACACCTCTATGTTTCCATGGCTCCTCTCCCAGGTAAGTGGATATAGCAGAGGGTTGTACTGAGGGAGGGGTCCCAGGAGACCCTGGCTTCAGAACAGAACCTGCATGGAGGGTCTCTACCCACACCCATGTGTTTTAATATCTCCTCCCCAAGGTAACTGCATATAGCAGAGGCTGCATTGAGGGTATCTATGCACACCTGTGGGTTTGCTTTTCTCCTCCCCCAGGTGACTGCATATATTAGAGGGCTACACTGAGGGTGTCTACCCATGCCTGTATGTTTCCATGTCTCCACCCCCAGGTAACTTCATATAGCAGAGGGCTGCACTGAGGGTGAGGTCCCAGGAGTGCTTGGCTTCAAAGGCAGAAGATGCAGTGAGGGTATCTTCCCACACCTCTGTTTCCATGGCTCCTCTCTCAGGTACGTGGAAATAGCACAGGACTACACTGAGGTCAGTGTCCCAGGAAAACTTGGCTTCAGAGGCAGAAGCTATAGGAAGTGTTTCCATGTCTCCTCCTCCAGGTAACTGCCTATATCAGAGGGCTGCACTGAGAGTATCTATCCACACCTTTGTGTTTCCATGACTCCTCTCCCAGGTAACTGCATATATCAGAGGGCTGCACTTAGGGTATCTACCCTCATGTGTGTGTTTTCATGTCTCCTACCCCAGGTGACTTCATATAGCAGAGGGATGTACTGAGGGCATGGTTGCAGGAGTGCTTGACTTCAGATTCAGAAGATTCAGGTAGGGTGTCTACACACACCTGTGAGTTTCCATGTCTCCTGCCCCAGGTAACTTAATATAGCAGAGGTCTGTAGTGAGGGTATCTACCCACACCTTTGTGTTTCTATGTCTCCCTCAACAGGTAACTGCATATACCAGAGGGCTACACGGAGGGCGGCATCCCAGGAGCGCTTGACATCAGAGGCAGAAGCTGCAGGGAGGGTGTCTATCTACACCTTGGTGTTTCCATCTATCCTTCCCCAGGTAACTGCATATAGCAGAGGGCTGCACTGAAGGCGGGGTGCTAGGTTCGCTTGGAGAGGCAGAAGCTGCAGGGATGGTATCTACCCACAACTGTGTGTTTCCATGTCTCCTCCTCCAGGTAACTGCATACAGGAGAGGGCAGCAGTGAGGGTATCTACACACAACTGTGTGTTTACATTTTCCCTTCCCCAGGTAAATGCATATAAAAGACGGCTGCACTTAGGGAATCTACCCACCCGTGAGTATTTCCACATCTCCTAGCCCCGGTTAAATGCATATACTAGAGGGCTGCACTGAGGGCGGGGTCCCAGGAGATCTTGCCTTCAGAGGCAGAATCTGTAGGGATTCTACCCACACCCGTGTTTCCATGTCTCCTCCCACAGGTAACTGCATATAGCAGAGAGCTGTGTCCCAGGAGATCTTGGCTTCAGAGGCAGAACCTTCAGGGAGGGTTTATACCCACACCTGTGTTTTTCCATGTCTCTTCCCCCAGGTAACTGCAATAAAAGAATGCTGCATACAGTGTATTTACCCACACCTCTGTGTTTCCATTTCTCCTCCCCAGGTGATGGAATATAGCAGAGGGTTGCACTGAGGGTTTCTACCCACACCTGTTTGTGTCCATGTCTCCTCCCCCAGGTAACTGCAATAGTACAGGGTTGCACTCAGGGTGTCTACCCACACCTGTGTGTTTCTATTTCTCCTCTCCAGGTGACTGCATACAGCAGAGGGTTGCACTGAGGGTCTCTACCCATACATCTCTGTTTCCATGTCTACTCCCCCAGGTAACTGCAATAGAAGAAGGCTGCATACAGTGTATTTACCCACACCTCTGTGATTCCATTTCTCCTCCCCAGGTGATGGCATATAGCAGCGGTTTGCACTGAGGGTTTCTACCCACACCTGTCTGTTTCCACATCTCCTCCCCCAGGTAACTGCATATAGCAGAGGGCTGCACTGAGGGGATCTACCCACACCTGTTTGTGTCCATGTCTCCTCCCCCAAGTAACTGTAATAGTAGAGGGTTGCACTCAGGGTATCTACCCACACCTGTGTGTTTCTATTTCTCCTCCCCAGATGACTGCATACAGCAGAGGGTTGCAGTGAGGGTCTCTACCCATACCTGTCTGTTTCCATGTCTCCTCCCCCAGGTAACTGCATATAGAAGAGGGCTGCATTAAGGGTATCTACCCACATGTGTGTATTTCCATGTCTCCTCCCCAAGGTAAATGCATATAGTAGGGGGCTGCATTGAGAGTAGGGTCCTAGGAGAGCTTTGCTTCGGAGGCAGAAGCTGCAGGTAATGTATCTAACAACACCTGTGTGTTTCCATGTCTCCTCCCACAGGTAACAGCATATAGCAGAGTACTGCACTGAGTGCTGGGTCCCAGGAGAGCATGCTGTCAGAGGCAGAAGCTGCAGGGAGAGTATCTCCCCACACTTGTGTGTTTCCATGTCTCCTCCCCCATGTAGCTCCATATAGTAGAGGGCTGCACTGAGGGTGGGGTCCCTGGCTTCAGAGGCAGAAGCTTCAGGGAGGGTATCTACCCACACCTGTGTGTTAATGTCTCCTCCCACANAGCAGAGGGCTGCACTGAGGGCGGGGTCCCAGGACTGCTTTGCTTCAGAGGCAGAAGCTGCAGGGAGGGTATGTACACACATCTGTGTGTTTCCATTTCTTCTACCCAGGCATCTGCCTAAAGCAGAGGGCTGCGCTGAGGGAAGGGTCCCAGAAGAACTGGGCTTGAGAGGCAGAAGCTGAAGGGAGGGTATCTACCCACACCTGTGTTTCAATGTCTCCTCCCACATGTAACTGCATATAGCAGAGGGCTGCACTGAGGGCGGGGTCCCAGGACTGCTTTGCTTCAGAGGCAGAAGCTGCAGGGAGGGTATGTACACACATCTGTGTGTTTCCATTTCTTCTACCCAGGCATCTGCCTAAAGCAGAGGGCTGCGCTGAGGGAAGGGTCCCAGAAGACCTGGGCTTGAGAGGCAGAAGCTGAAGGGAGGGTATCTACCCACACCTGTGTTTCCTTGTCTCCTCCCCCATGTTACTGCATATAGCAGAGGGCTACACCGAAGGTGGGGTCCGAGGAGCGCTTTGCTTCAGAGGCAGTAGCTGCAGGGAGGGTATCTAACCAAACCTTTGTGTTTCCATGTCTCCTCCCCCAGTTAACTTCATATCGCAGTGTGCTGCACTGAGGGCGGCGTATTAGGAGAGCTTGGCTTCAGAGGCAGAAGCTGCCGGGACGGTATCTAAACACACCTGTGTGTTTCCATATCTCCTCCGCAGGTAACTGCATATAGCAGAGGAAAACACTGAGGGCGGGGTGCCAGGAGACCTCTGCTTCAGAGGCTGAAGCTTCAGGGAGGGTATCTACCCATATCTGTGTGTTTCCATTTCGGATCCCTCATGTAACTGCTTATATCAGAGGGCTGCACTGAGCCCGGGGTCCCTGGAGACTTCGGCTTCAGAGGCAGAAGCTGCAGGGAGGGTATCTACCCATGCCTGTGTGTTTACATGTCTCCTCCCCCAGGTAACTGCTTAAAGCAGGGGGCTGCACTGAGGGAGGGGTACCAGGAGTGCTTGGCTTGACACGTAGAAGCTGCAGCTATGGTATCTAAACACACCTGTGTGTGTCCATATCTCCTCCACCAGGTAATTGCATATAGCAGGGGGCTGCATTGAGGGCAGGCTACCAGGAGCACATGACTTCAGAGGCAGATGATGCAGGGAGGGTATCTACCCACATCTGTGTTTCATTTCGGCTCCCCCAGGTAACTGCATGTATCAGAGGGCTGCACTAAGGGCGGGGTCACTGGAGACCTCGGCTTCAGATGTAGTAGCTGCAGGGAGGGTATCTCCCCACATCTTAAATTGCTCCATGGACCCCGCCCTCGATACAGACCTCTGCTCTACATAGTTATCTGCGGGAGGAGACATCGAAACACACCGGTGTGGGTAGATACCCTCCTTGTAGCTTGTGCTTCTGAAGCCAAGCGCTCCTGGTACCCCACCCTCAATGGAGCCCCCTGCGACATGCAATTACCTGGTGGAGGAGACATGGAAACACACAGATATGGGTAGATACCCTCACTGCAGCTTCGGCCTCTAAAGCAGATTGCTCCTGGGACCCTGCTCTCAGTGCAGCCCTATACTGTATGCAGTCACCTGGGGGAGGAGACATGGAAACACACAGGTGTGGGTAGATACCCTTCTGGCAGCTTCTGCCTCTGAGGTTGAGTGCTCCAGGGACCCAGCCCACTGGTATATGCAGTCAGCTGTGGGAGGAGACATGGAACACACAGGTGTGGGAAGATACCCTACCTGCAGCTTCTGCCTCTTAAGTCAAGCTGTCTTGGGACCATGCCCTCAGTGCAGCCCTCTGCTATAGGCATTTACCTGGGGAGGAGACATGTAAATACACAGATGTGGGGAGATACCCTCTTTGCAGCCCTCTGCTTTATGCAGTCACCAGGGGAGGGAAAATGGAAACACACAGGTTTGGGTAGATACCCTCCCTGCAGTTTCTGCTTCTTAAGCCAGGGACCCCAGCCTCAGTGAAGCCCTATGCTATATGCCAATTACCTTGGGGAGGAGATATGGAAACACGCAGATGTGGTAGATACCCTGCCTGCAATATCTGACCCTGAAGCAGAGCGCTCCTGGGACCCCGCCCTCAGTACAGCCCTCTGCTATGTGCAGTTACCTG
>QEPC01008900.1:118766-132241 GCA_003113815.1 Sphenodon punctatus
GGTTTGTTCATTCCCCTTCCCCCGTAGAATCTCCTGCCCCGCGTCCCCGCAGCGCAGGCTGGAAATTCTGCGCTGGGGTAAGCGGGGCAGGAGATTCCGCGGGGGGAGGGGAATTCCGCGGGAAATCTGCGATTCGCAGACCCGCGGATCCCTCAGGGCCCTGACCATGACCCACACCTGTGTTTCCATGTCTCCTCCCCCAGGTAACTGTATATATCAGAACGCTCCACGAAGGGCGGGGTCCCAGGAGCGCTTTGCTTCAGAGGCAGAAGCTGCAGGGAGGGTATCTACCCACACCTGTGTGTTTCCATTTCTACTCCCCCTGGTAACTGCATATAGCAGAGGGCTGAACTGAGGGCGGGGTCCCAGGAGGGCTTGGCTTCAGAGGCAGAAGCTTCATGGAGGGTATCTATCAGACACCTGTATTTACATGTCTCCTTTCCCAGGTGACTGCATATAGCAGGGGGCTGTAGTGACGGCAGGGTATCAGGAGTGCTTCGCTTCATACGAAGAAGGTGCAGGGATTGTATCTACCCACATCTGTGTGTTTCCATTTCTGACCCCTGAGATAACTGCATATAGCAGAGGGCTACACTGAGGGTGGGGTCCCAGGAGGGCTTGGCTTCAGAGGCAGTATCTTCAGAAGGTTATCTACCCTACACCTGTATGTTTCCATGTCTCCTCCCCCAGCTAACTGCATATACAGGCGTCTGCAATGAGGACGGGCTCCCAGGAGTGCTTGGCTTCAAAGGCAGAAGCTGAAGGGAGGGTATCTACCCACACCTGTGTTTCCATGTCTCCTCCCCCAGGTAACTGCATATAGCAGTGGGCTGCACTGAGGACGGGGTCACAGGAGCACATGGCTTCAGAGGCAGATGTTGCAGGGAGGGTATCTACCAACATCTGTGTGTTTCATTTCTGATCCCTCAGATAACTGCATATATCAGAGGGCTGCACTGAGGGCGCGGTTACTGGAGACCTCGACTTCAGAGGCAGTAGCTGCAGCGAGTGTATCTACCCACATCTGTGTGTTTCCATTTCTGCTGCCTCAGGTAACTGCATATATTAGAGGGCTACACTGAGGGCAGGGTGCCAGGAGCGTTTGACTACAGAGGCAGAAGAGGCAGGGAGGGTCTACCCACACCTGTGTGAAACATGGAAACCATGTCTCCTCCCCCAGGGGAGGAGGGGCTGCATATAGTAGGGGGGCTGCACTGAGGGCAGGATACCAGGAGCACTTGGCTTCAGAGGCAGATGCTGCAGGGAGGTTATCTACCCACATCTGTGTCTTTCCATTTTTGCTCCCTCAGGTAACTGCATATATCGGAGAGCTGCACTGAGGGCTGGGTCCCTGGAAAGCTCGGTTTCAAAGGCAGAAGGTGCAGGGAGGGTATCTACCCACACCTGTGTGTTTCCATTTCTCCTCCCCCAGGTAACTGCATATATCAGGGGACTGCACTGAGGGCAGGGTTCCAGGAGCACGTGGCTTCGGAAGCAGAAGCTACAGGGAGGGTATCTACCCACACCTCTGTGTTTTCATGTCTCCTCCCATAGGAAACTGCATATAGCACAGGGGTACACTGAGGGCGGGGTCCTAGTAGAACTTGGCTTCAGAGGCAGAAGCTGCAGGGAGGGTATCTATCCACATCTGTGTGTTTCCATTTCTACTCCCTCTGGTAACTGCATATATCAGAGGGCTGAACTGAGGGAGGGGTCCCAGGAGGGCTTGGCTTCAGAGGCAGAAGCTTCATGGAGGGTATCTACCAGACACCTGTGTTTACATGTCTCCTCGCCAAGGTACTGCATATAGCAGGGGGCTGCAGTGATGGCAGGGTGTCAGGAGTGCTTCTCTTCAGAGGAAGAAGATGCAGGGATGGTATCTACCCACATCTGTGTGTTTCCATTTCTGATTCCTCAGGTAACTGCATATAGCAGAGGGCTACACTGAGGGTGGGGTCCCAGGAGGGCTTGGCTTCAGAGGCAGAAGCTTCAGAAGGGTATCTACCCTACACCTGTGTTTCCATGTCTCCTCACACAGGTGACTGCATATTGCAGGGGGCTGCCCTGTGGGCAGGGTATCAGGAGCACTTGGCTTCAGAGGCAGAAGAGGCAGGGAGGGTATCTACCCACACCTGTGTGATTCCATGTCTCCTCCCCCAGGTAACTGCATATATCAGGGGACTGCGCTGAGGGCAGGGTACCAGGAGTACATGGCTTCAGAAGCAGAAGCTACAGGGAGGGTATCTACCCACACGTCTGCGTTTCCATGTCTCCTCCCCCAGCTAACTGCATATACAAGAGGTCTGCAATGAGGACGGGGTCCCAGGAGTACTTGGCTTCAAAGGCAGAAGCTAAAGGGAGGATATCTACCCACACCTGTGTTTCCATGTCTCCTCCACCAGGTAACTGCATATAGCAGAGGGCTGCGCTGAGGGCGGGGTCCCAGGACAGCTTGACTTCAGAGGTTAGAAATGTCAGGGAGTGTATCTACCCACACCTGGTGTTTCTGTGTCTCCTTCCACTGGTAACTCCATATAGCAGGGGGCTGCACAGGGGGCGATGTCCCAGCAGAGCTTGGCTTCAGAGGCACAAGCTGCAGGGAGGGTATCTACCCAAACCTGTGTGTTTATATTTCTCCTCCCCAGATGAGCGCATATAGGAGAGGGATGCACTTAGGGTATCTACCCTCTACTGTGTATTTCCATGTCTCCTCCCCCAGGTAACTGCATATAGAAGAGGGCTGTACTGAGTGTGGGGTCCCAGGGAAGCTTCCCTTCAGAGGCAGAAGCTGCAGGGAAGGTATCTACACACACTTGTGTGTTTCCATATTTCCTCTCCCCAGATAATTGCATATAATGCAGCAGTTTCCCCCTCTGAGTTTGGGTAGATACCCTCCCTGCAGCTTCTGCCTCTGAAGTCAAGTGTTCCTGGGACCCAGCCCTCATTTCAGGAGGGTATCTACTAATATAGCAGTTACCTGGTGGAGGAGACATGGAAACACAGAGGTGTGGGTAGATACCCTCCCTGCAGCATCTGCCTCTGAATCCAAGCTCTACTGGAACCCCACCCTCAGTGCAGCTCTGTAGTATATGCAGTTACCTGGGTGAACAGACATGGAAAAATCACAGGTGTTGGTAGATACCCTCAGTGCAGCCCTCTGCTTTATGCAGTTACCTGGGGGTGGGAAAATGGAAACACACAGGTGTGGGAAGATACCCTGAATGCAGTCCTTGCTATATTAACTTACCTGGAGGAGAACACATGGAAAAATACAGGTGTGGGTAGATACCCTCCCTACAGGTTCTGCCTCTGAAGCCAAGCTCTCTTGGGACCCCGCCCTCAGTGCAGTCCTCTGCTATATGCAGTCACCTGGGGAAGGAGACATGGAAACACACAGGTGTGGGAAGATACACTCCCTGAAGCATCTGCCTCTAAAGCCAAGACCTCCTGGGAACCGCCATTAGTGCAGCCCTCTAATACATGCAGTTACCTGGGGGAGGAGACATGAAAACACAAATGAGTGGGTAGATTCCCTCAGTTCCGCCCTCTCCTATATACATTTACATGTGGGAGGAAACATCGAAACACACAGGTGTGGGTAGATACTCTCAATGCAGTCCTCTGCTATACTAACTGACCTGGAGATTACACGTAGAAAAATACAGGTGTAGGTAGATAGCTTCCCTACAGAGTCTGCCTCCAAAACCAAGCTCTCCTCGGACCCCTAACTCAGTGCAGTCCTCTGCTATATGCTGTTACCGGGGGAGGAGATATGAAAACACACAGTTGTAGGTATATACCCCACCTCCAGTTTCTCCCTCTGTAGCCAAGTGCTCCTGGGACCCCACCTTCTGTGCAGCCCTCTGCTATATGCAGTTACCTGGGGATCAGACATGGAAGCACACAGATGTGGGTAGATACCCTCCCTGCAACTTCTGCCTCCGAAGTCAAGCACTCCTGGGACCCAGCCCTCTGCTATAGGAAGTTACCTGGGGGAGGAGCGATGGAAACACACAGGTCTGGGTAGATGCCCTCACTGCAATTTATGCCTCTGAAGCCAAGCGCTCTCGGGACCCAGCCCTGTGCGACATGCAGTTACCTGGGAGAGAAAACATGGAAGCCTACAGCTGTAGGTAGATACCATCCCTGCAGCTTCTCCCTCTGAAGCCAAGTTCTCCTGGGACCCCACCCTCAATGCAGTCCTCTGATATATGAAGTTACCTGGGGGAGGAGACATGGAAACACANTACTGCATATAGCAGAGAGCTGCAATGAGGGCAGGGTCCCAGGAACGATCTTTTTCAGAGGCAGAAGCTGCAGGGAGGGTATCTACCCACATCTGTGTTTTTCCATGTCTCCCCCCCAGCTAACTGCATATAGCAGAGGGCTGCACCGAGGACAGGGTCCCAGGAGTGCTTTGGTTCAGAGGCAGAAGCTGCAGAGATGGTATCTACCCAACATGTGTTGTTCCATGTCTCCTCCCCCAGGTGACTGCATATAGCATAGGGCTGCACTGAGGGCAGGGTACCAGGAGCAATCTGCTTCAGAGGTAGAAGCTGCAGGGAGGATATCTACCCACATCTGTGTGTTTCCATGTGTCCTCCCCCAGGAAACTTCATATAGCAGACGGCAGCACTGAGCGTATCTACAGACACCTGTGTGTTTCCAATTCTCCTCCCCAGGTGACTACATATAGCAGAGGGCTGCACTGATGGAATCTACCTTCACCTGTGTGTTTCCTTGCCTCCTCCCCAGGTAATTGCATATACCCGAGGGATGCACTGAGGGTAGGGTCGCAGGAGAGCTTGACTTCAGAGGCAGAAGCTGCAAGAAGGATATCTACCCACACCATGTCTCCTCCCCCAGGTACCATGGTATCTCCTCCCCAGGTACCTCCTGGGGAAATATCCAGGTACCTGCTTCCCATGTTTCCATGTCTCCTCCCCCAGGTAAACTGCATACAGCAGAGGGCTGGATCCCAGTAGCGCTTGGCTTCAGAGGAAGAAGCTGTAGGGAGGGTATTTACGGACACCTGTGTGTTTCCATGTATCCTCCCCCAGGAAACTGATGATAGCAGAGGGCTACACTGAGGGAGGTGGTCCCAGACGACTTCAGAGGCAAAAGATGCAGGGATGGTATCTACCAAAACCTGTGTGTTTCCATTTCTGATCCCCCACATAACTGCATATAGCAGAGGACTACACTGACTGTGGGGTCCCAGGAGCGCTTGGCTTCAGAGGCAGATGCTGCAGAGAGGGTATCTACCCTACACCTGTGTTTCCATGTCTCCTCACACAGGTGACTGCATATAGCAGGGGACTGCACTNGCCCTCTAGTATATGCAGTTAACCGGGTGAGGAGACGGAGAAACACACAGGTGTCAGTATATACCCTCAGTGTAGCCCTCTGCTATATGCAGTTACCTAGGGTGAGGGAAAATGGAAACACACAGGTATGGGTAGATACCCTCAATGCAGTCCCTTGCTATATTAACTTACCTCAGGAGGACACATGGAAACATACAGGTGGGGGTAGATACCCTTCCTACAGATTCTGCCTCTGAAGCCAAGCTCTCTTGGGAACCTGCACTCAGTATGGGGAGGGTAACTACATATAGCAGAAGGCTGCACTGAGGGCGGGGTCCAATGAAACCTTGGATTCAGCGGCATAAGCTGCAGGGAGGGATTCTACTCAAACGTGTGTGCTTCCATATCTCCTCCCCAGGTGACTGCATATAGCAGAGGGTTGCAATGAGGGTATCTACCCATATCTGTGTATTTCCATGTCTCCTCCCCAGGTGACTGCCTATAGCAGAAGAATGCACTGAGGGCTGGGTCCCAGGAGCACTTGAATTTAGAGGCAGAAACTGTCAGAAGAGTATCCACCCACATCTCTGTGTTTCCATGTCTCCTCCCCAAGAAAACTGCATATAGCAGAGGGCTACACTGAGGGCGGGGTCCCAGGAGGGCTTGGCTTCAGAGGCAGAAGCTGCCAGAAGCGTATCCACCGACATCTGTGTGTTTCCATGTCTCCTTCTCAAGGAAACTGCATATAGCAGAGGGCTACACTGAGAGTGGGGTACCAGGAGACCTTTGTTTGTGAAGTAGAAGCTACAGGGCGGGTATCTACCCACAGCTGTGTTTCCATGTCTACTCCCCCAGGTAAAGGCATATAGAAGAGGGCTGCACTGAAGGCCAGGAGGGCTCTGTTTCAGAGGCAGAAGTTGCAGGGAGGGTATCTACATGCACCTGTGTGTTTCCATGTCTCCTTCCGCAGGTAGGTCCATATAGCAGAGGGCTGCACTGAGGGTGGGGTCCCTGGCTTGAGAGGCAGAAGCTGCAGGGAGCGTATATACTCACACCTGTGTTTGCATGTCTCCTCCCTTAGGTAACTGGATATAGCAGAGGGCTGCACTGAGGTCGGGGTTCCAGAAGAGCTTTGCTTCAGAGCCAGAAGCTGCAGGAAGTGTATCTACCCACACCTGTGTGTTTCCATGTCTCCTCCCTCAGGAAACTGCATATAGCAGAGGGCTACAGACCTTGGCTTTAGAGGCAGAAGCTGCAGGTAGGGTATCTTCCCAAATCTGTGTCTTTCCACTTCTGCTCTGCCAGGTAACTGCATATACCAGAGGGCTACACTGAGTGCGGGGTCCCAGGAGGGCTTGGCTTCAGGGGCAGAAGCTTCAGGGAGCGTATCTACCCAGATCTGTGTGTTTCCATTTCTGCTCTCCCAGGTAACTGCATACAGCAGAGGGCTACACTGAGGGTAGGGTCCCATGAGGGCTTGGCTTCAGAGGTAGAAGCTTCAACGTGGGTGTCTAACTACACCTGTGTGTTTCCATATGTCCTCGTCCAGGTAACTGCATTTAGCAGGGGACTGCACTAAGGGAAGGGTACCAGGAGCGCTTGGCTTCAGAGGCAGATGCTGCTGAGAGGGTATCTACACACAGCTGTGTTTCCATTTCTCCTCCGCCAGGTAACTGCATATAGCACAGGGCTGCACTGAGGGCGGGGTCCCAGGAGAGCTTGGCTTCAGAGGCAGAAGCTTCAGAAAGGGTTTCTACCCACACCTTTGTTTTCCCATGTCTCCTCCCCCAGGTAACTGGATACAGCAAAGGTCTGCACTAAAGGCTGTGTTGCAGGAGAGCTTGATTTAAGAGGCAGAAACTGCAGGAAGGGTATCTTCCCACACATCTATGTTTCCATGGCTCCTCTCCCAGGTAAGTGGATATAGCAGAGGGTGGTACTGAGGGTGGAGTCCCAGGAGACACTGGCTTCAGAGGCAGAACCTGCATGGAGGGTCTCTACCCACACCCATGTGTTTTAATGGGCTGCACTGAGAGCGGGGTACCAGGAGACCTTTGTTTCAGAAGCAGAAGCTACACTGAGGGTATCTACCCACAGCTGTGTTTCCATGTCTACTCCCACAGGTAACGGCATATAGAAGAGGGCTATACTGAAGGCCAGGAGCGCTCTGTTTCAGAGGCAGAAGTTGCAGGGAGGGTATCTACATGCACCTGTGTGTTTTCATGTCTCCTCCCCCAGGTAGGTCCATATAGCAGAGGGCTGCACTGAGGGTGCGGTCCCTGGCTTCAGAGGCAGAAGCTGCAGGGAGGGTCTATACTCAGACCTGTGTTTGCATGTCTCCTCCCCCAGGAAAATGGATATTGCAGAGGGCTGCACTGAGGTCGGGGTGCCAGAAGAGCTTTGCTTCTGAGCCAGAAGCTGCAGGAAGGGTATCTACCCACACCTGTGTGTTTCCATGTCTCCTCCCTCAGGAAACTGCATTTATCAGAAGACTACACTGAGAGTGGGGTCCCAGTAGACCTTGGCTTCAGAGGCAGAAGCTGCAGGGAGGGTATCTACCCAAATCTCTGTGTTTCCATTTCTGCTCCCCCAGTTAACTGCATATAGCAGAGGGCTACACTGAGGGCGGGGTCGCAGTAGACCTTGGCTTCAGATGCAGAAGCTGCAGGGAGGGTATCTACCCAAATCTGTGTCTTTCCACTTCTGCTCTGGCAGGTAACTACATGTAGCAGAGGACTACACTGAGGGTGGGGTCCCAGGAGGGCTTGGCTTCAGTGGCAGAAGCTTCAGGGAGGGTATCTACCCAGATCTGTGTTTCTGTTTATTTCTTTTCTCCCAGGTAACTGCATATAGTAGAGGGCTACACTGAGGGCAGGGTCCCTAGAGGGCTTGGCTTCAGAGGTAGAAGCTTCAGCGTGGGTGTCTACCTACACCTGTGTGTTTCCATGTGTCCTCGTCCAGGTAACTGCATATAGCAGGGGACTGCACTAAGGGCCGGGTACCAGGAGCGCTTGTCTTCAGAAGTAGAAGCTACAGGGAGGGTATCTACCCACACCTGTGTGTTTCCATTTCTGCTCCCCCACAGGAAACTGCATATACAAGAAGTCTGAAATGAGGGCGGGCTACACTGAGGGCAGGGTCCCTAGAGGGCTTGGCAGAAGCTGCCAGAAGGGTATCTAACCACACCTGTGTGTTTCCGTATCTTCTCCCCCATGTAGCTCCATTTAGTAGAGGGCTGCACTGAGGGCGGGGTCCCAGGAGCGCTTTGCTTCAGAGGCAGAAGCTGCAGGGAGGATATATACCCACATCTGTGTGTTTCCATGTGTCCTCCTCCAGGTAACTGCTTGTAGCAGGGGACTGCACTGAGGGCGGGATAACATGACCGCTTGGGTACAGAAGCACAAGCTACAGGGACAGTATCTACCCAAACCTGTGTTTCCATGTCTCCTCCCCCAGGTAACTGTATATAGAAGGGGGCTGAACGGAGGTCAGGGTACCAGGAGGGCTTGGCTTCAGCTGCCATTGTTTCAGGGAGGTTATCTACCCACAGTTGTGTTTCCATGTCTCCTCCCCCAGATAACGGCATATAGCAGAGGTCTACACTGAGGGCAGGGTCCCAGTAGTGCTTTGCTTCAGAGGAAGACGCTGCAGGGAAGGAATCTACCCACACATGTGTGTTTCCATCTCTCCTCCACCAGGTAACAGCATATAGCAGAAAGTTGCACTGAGGGTGGGGTGTCAGGAACGCACTGCTTCAGAGGCATATGTTTCAGGTAGGGTATCTACACACATCTGTGTGTTTCATTGACTCCTCCTCCAGGTAACGACATATAGCAGAGAGTTGCATTGAAGGGGGATCCTTGGCTTCAGAGGCAGAAGCTGCAGGGAGGGTATCTTCCCACACCTGTGTTTTTCCATGTCTCCTCTCCCTGGTGACTGCATATAGCAGAGGGCTGGGTCCCAGGAGCACTTGGCTTCAGAGGCAGGAACTGCTGGAAGGGCATCTACCCACATCTGTTTGTTTCCATGTCTCCTCCCAAAGGAAACTGCATATAGCACAGGGGTACACTGGGGGTGGTGTCCCAGTAGACCTTGGCTTCAGAGGCAGAAGCTGCAGGGAGGGTATAGATCCACATCTGTGTGTTTCCAATTCTACTTCCCCTGGGAACTGCATATAGCAGAGGGCTGAACTGAGGGCGGGGTCCCAGGAGGGCTTGGCTTCAGAGGTAGAAGCTTCATGGAGGGTATCTACCAGACACCTGTGTTTAGATGTCTCCTCGCCCAGGTGACTGCATATAGCAGGGGACAGCAGTGGCGGCAGGATATCAGGAGTGCTACGCTTCAGAGGAAGAAGGTGCAGGGAGGGTATCGATCCACATCTGTGTGTTTCCAATTCTACTTCCCCTGGGAACTGCATATAGCAGAGGGCTACACTGAGGGTGGGGTCCCAGGAGGGCTTGGCTTCAGAGGCAGAAGCTTCAGAAGGGTATCTACCCTACACTTGTGTTTCCATATCTCCTCGCACAGGCGACTGCATATAGCAAGGGGCTGCACTGAGGGCAGGGTACCTGGAGTGCTTGGATTCAGAGGCAGAAGAGGCAGGGAATGTATCTACCCACACCTGTGTGTTTCCATGTCTCCTCTGCCAGGTAACTGCATATATCAGGGGACTGCACTGTGGGCAGGTTTCCAGGAGCACATGGCTTCAGAAGCAGAAGGTTAAGGGATGGTATCTACCCACACCTGTGCGTTTCCATGTCTCCTCCCCGGCTAACTTCATATAGCAGAGGGCTGAACTGAGGGCGGGGTCCCAGGAGTGCTTGGCTTCAAAGGCAGAAGCTGAAGGGAGGGTATCTACCCACACCTGTGTTTCCATGTTTCCTCCCCCAGGTAACTGCATATAGCAGAAGGCTGCACTGAGGACGGGGTCCCAGGATCACATGGCTTCAGAGGCAGATGTTGCAGGGAGGGTATCGACCAACATCTGTGTGTTTCATTTCTGATCCCTCAGATAACTGCATATATCAGAGGGCTGCACTGAGGGCGCGGTCGCTGGAGACCTCGGCTTCAGAGGCAGTAACTGCAGGGAGGATATCTACCCACATCTGTGTGTTTCCATTTCTGCTGCCTCAGGTAACTGGATATATCAGAGGGCTGCACTGAGGGCGGGGTCCCAGGAGCGTTTCGCTTCAAAGGCAGAAGAGGCATGGAGTAGATATTACCCACACCTGTGTGAAACATGGAAACCATGTCTCCTACCCCCGGTAACTGCGTAAAGTAGGGGGGGTTGCACTGAGGGCAGGATACCAGGAGCACTTGGCTTCAGAGGCGGATGCTGCAGGAAGGGTATCTACCCACACCTGTGCGTTTCCATGTCTCCTCCCCCAGGTAACTGCATATATCAGGGGACTGCACTGAGGGCAGGGTACCAGGAGCACCTGGCTTCAGAAGCAGAAGCTACAGGGAGGGTATCTACCCACACCTGTGCATTTCCATGTCTCCTCCCCCAGCTAACTGCATATAGCAGGGGACTGCACTGAGGGCAGGGAACCAGGAGGGCTTGGCTTCAGGGTCAGAAGCTGCAGGGAGGGGATCTACCCACACCTGTGTGTTTCCATGTCTCTTCTCCCACGCAACTGCATATAAAAGAGGGCTGCATTGAAGACGGGTTCCCCGGAGCGCTTGGCTTCAGGGGTAGAAGCTTCAAGGAGGATATGTACCCACACCTGTGTTTCCATGTCTCCTCTCCAGGTAACTGCATATAGCAGAGGGCTGGGTCCCAATAGTGCTTGGCTTCAGATGCAGAAGCTTCATGGATGCTTTCTACCGACACGTGTGTTTCCATGTCTCCTCCACAAAGTAACTTCATATAGCAGGGGGCTCCACTGACGGTGGGTACCAGGAGAACTTGCCTTCAGAGGCAGAATTTGCAGAGAGGTTTTCTACCCACACCTGTATGTTTTCATGTCTCCTCCTACAGGTAACTGCATATAGCACAGGACTGCACTGAGGGTATCTACCCACACCTGTATGTTTCCACATCTCCTTACCCAGGTAACGACATATAGCAGAGGGCTGTGCTGAGGGCCGGGTCCCAGGACAGCTTTACTTCAGAGGCAGAAACGTCAGGGAGTGTATCTACCCACACCTGGGTGTTTCTGTGTCTCCTTCCCCAGGTAACTCCATATAGCAGGGTGCTGCACAGAGGGCGGTGTCCCAGCAGAGCTTGGCTACAGAGGCAGAAGCTGCAGGGAGGGTATCTACCCAAACCTGTGTGTTTACATTTCTCCTCCCCAGCTGATGGCATATAGGAGAGGGCTGCACTGAGGGTATCTACTCTCTCCTGTGTATTGCCATGTCTCCTCCCCAGGTATCTACCCACACCTGTGTGTTACCATCTCTCCTCCCCCAGGTAACTGCATATAGAAGAGGGATGTACTGAGAATGGGGTCCCAGGGAAGCTTGCCTTCAGAGGCAGAAGCTGCAGGGAAGGTATCTACACACACTTGAGGGTTTCCATGTTTCCTCTCCCCAGATAATTGCATATAATGCAGTTTTTTCCCACTCTGAGTTTGGTTAGATACCCTCCCTGCAGCTTCTGCCTCTGAAGCCAAGTGTTCCACGGACCCTGCCCTCATTTCAGGAGGGTATCTCTTAATATAGGAGTTACCTGGTGGAGGAGACATGGAAACACAGAGGTGTGTGTAGATACCCTCCCTGCAGCATCTGCCTCTGAAGCCAAGCTCTACTGGGACCCCACCCTCAGCGCAGCTCTGTAGTATATGCAGTTACCTGGGTGAACAGACGTGGAAAATTCACAGGTGTTGGTGGATACCCTCAGTGCAGCCCTCTGCTATATGCAGTTACCTGGGGGTGGGAAAATGGAAACACACAGGTGTGGGAAGATACCCTGAATGCAATTCTTGCTATATTAACTTACCTGGAGGAGGACACATGGAAAAATACAGGTGTGGGTAGATACCCTCCCTACAGGTTCTGCCTCTGAGGCCAAGCTCTCTTGGGACCCCACCCTCAGTGCAGTCCTCTACTATATGCAGTTACCTGGGGAAGGAGACATGGAAACATACAGGTGTGGGAAGATACACTCCCTGAAGCATCTGCCTCTAAAACGAAGACCTCCTGGGAACCGCCATCAGTAAATCCCTCTAATACATGCAGTTACCTGGGGGAGGAGACATGGAATCACACACGGGTGGGTAGATTCCCTCAGTTCCGCCCTCTCTTATATACATTTACCTGCAGGAGGAAACATCGAAACACACAGGTGTGGGTAGATACCCTCAATGCAGTCATCTGCTATATTAACTTACCTTGAGGAGGACACGTAGAAAAATACAGTTGTGGGTAGATAGCCTCCCTACAGAGTCAGCCTCCAAAACCAAGCTCTCTTCGGACCCCGCACTCAGTGGAGTCCTCTCCTATATGCTGTTACCTGGGGGAGGAGATATGGAAACACACAGTTGTAGGTAGATACCCTACCTCCAGTTTCTCCCTTTGTAGCCAAGCGCTCCTGGGACCCCGCCCTCTGTGCAGTCCTCTGCTATATGCAGTTACCTGGGGATCAGACATGGAAGCACACAGATGTGGGTAGATACCCTCCCTGCAACTTCTGCCTCTGAAGTCAAGCACTCCTGGGACCCAGCCCTCTGCTATAGGAAGTTACCTGGGGGAGGACACATGGAAACACACAGGTCTGGGTAAATGCCCTCACTGTAACTTATGCCTCTGAAGCCAAGTGCTTTTGGAACCCAGCCCTATGCTACATCCAGTTACCTGGGAGAGAAGTCATGGAAGGCTACAGGTGTGGGTAGATACCATACCTGCAGCTTTTCCCTCTGAAGCCAAGTTCTCCTGGGACCCCACCCTCAATGCAGTCCTCTGATATATGAAGCTACCTGGGGGAGGAGACATGGAAACACAGAGGTGTGGGTAAATACCCTCCCTGCAGCATCTGTCTCTGAAGCCAAGCTCTCCTGGGACCCCACCCTCAGTGCAGCCCTCTAGTATATGCAGTTACCTGGGTGAGGAGATGGAGAAACACACAGGTGTCAGTACATACCCTCAGTGCAGCCCTCTGCTATATGCAGTTAACTAGGGTGAGGGAAAATGGAAACACACAGGTATGGGTAGATACCCTCAATGCAGTCC
>QEPC01008900.1:142944-159238 GCA_003113815.1 Sphenodon punctatus
CACGCAAAGCAGAAAGAAAAACAGTGCACACATCACATCGCTGGCACAAACTCTTTGAACGCAAAGCAGAAAGAAAAACAGTGCATACATCACATCGCTGGCACAAACTCTTTGAACGCAAAGCAGAAAGAAAAACAGTGCACACATCACATCGCTGGCACAAACTCTTTGAACTGACTCCGAGAACTCTGAATGCAAAGCACATGCAAAGCAGAAAGAAAAACAGCGCACACACCAAATCACTGGCACAAACTCTTTGAACGCAAAGCAGAAAGAAAAACAGTCCACACATCACATCACTGGTACAAACTTTTTGAACTGACTCCCAGAACTCTTTGAACAGTTCAAAGGGTCCCAAACTCTTTGCACTGGCCGCTTTTCCTACCCTTCACATTCACACACACCCCGCCCCTGGCGCTTCTCTCTCTCTCCTGCCACCGCTGCTCCCCCCCCTTTTAAAAATCAAGACCTTTGCAGCCTTAAGAAACATTCACTTGCTCCTCTGCTGTCTGCTCCCATCACTGACTGTCTTCAAATCTGTGCCGCCTCCACGCCCGCGTTTTTCTGAGCTGCCTGCCTCATGCACCCAACAAAATGCAGACAGCAACTCCCCTCTCTCACTCCTGTGCCCCAGTTCTGCCAAGGCCCCCCAGCCCTGCAACCCTCCATCCCAGCCCCTCAGTCCTACTGCCCCATCCCAGCTCCCCAGCCCCTCGCAGTCCTGCTGCCCCATCCCAGCCCCCCAGCTCACAGCCCTGCAGCCGGCCTCTCTCCCAGGCGGGTTGGGGACACAACACCCAGCCCCGGTCTCCAGCAGTGCCAGGTGCAGGTCACTGTCATGAATCGATTGGCAGGAGCAACAACAGCGCCTGGACAGGACATCAAGTCGAGAAGTGGATCGATGGGCACATGGACTGAAGGAGCTTTACCTCCGCTGGGTGGGTGAGAGAGACACCGGGCGGGACGGGGTGGCTCTAGGAGGAGGTGAAAAGGGACGGCGTGGTGGCAGGGTGTGTGTGCGTGAGACCGGTCGGAGCGGCTCTACTGGGGCGGGGGTAGAGAAGAGTGGATGGGACGGGGCAGCTCTAGGGGTCGGCGGGGACTGGGAGACCGGACAGGGCAGCGGGGCAGAGAGAGCCGTACCTTCTTCTTCAAAAAGAATCCCCGCCGCTGCTTCGCGCTTCTGCTTGCCTCGTGCACCGTGCTGCCACTGCAGCAGTGTGAAGAGAATGCAAACGAAGGCGCAGACACGTCTGTCTGACTCTTTCAGAATTCCCGCATGGCGGACAGGGACAATAAGCAAGCATGGGAAGTTTTTTTTTTTTTTAAAGTTCCCTGCCTCCCGCCACTCCCCCCTCCAATTTGCAAGAGCAGGCCCGCGGACCCCCTGGGGGGGTGTTGTGGACCCCCAGGGGTCTGCGGACCACAGTTTGGGAACCATCGCTCTACTAGGACCTGGGTGAACAGACGTGGAAAAATCACAGGTGTTGGTAGATACCCTCAGGGCAGCCCTCTGCTGTATGCAGTTACCTGGGGGTGGGGAAATGGAAACACACAGGTGTGGGAAGATACCCTGAATGCAGTCCTTGCTATATTAACTTACCTGGAGGAGGACACATGGAAAAATACAGGTGTGGGTAGATACCCTCCCTACAGGTTCTGCCTCTGAAGCCAAGCTCTCTTGGGACCCTGCCCTCAGTGCAGTCCTCTGCTATATGCAGTCACCTGGGGAAGGAGACATGGAAACACACAGGTGTGGGAAGATACACTTCCTGAAGCATCTGCCTCTAAAGCCAAGTCCTCCTGGGAACCGCCATCAGTGCAGCCCTCTAACACATGCACTTACCTGGGAGAGGAGACATGGAAACACACATGAGTGGGTAGATTCCCTAAGTTCAGCCCTCTCCTATATACATTTACCTGCGAGAGGAAACATCAAAACACACAGGTGTGGGTAGATACCCTCAATGCAGTCCCCTGATATATTAACTTACCTCAGGAGGACACATGGAAACATACAGGTGGGGGTAGATACCCTCCCTACAGATTCTGCCTCTGAAGCCAAGCTCTCTTGGGACCCTGCACTCAGTGCAATGGGGGCGGGGTCCCAGGAGCACTTGGCTTCAGAGGCAGAAGTTGCCGGGAGGGTATCTACCCAAACATGTGTGTTTCCATGTCTCCTCCCCGAGTAAACTGCATATAGCGGAGGGCTACACTGAGGGTGGGGTCCCAGTAGACCTTCACTTCAGAGGCAGAAACTGCAGGGAGGGTATCTACCCACATCTGTGTATTTCCATTTCTGCTCCCCCATTTAACTGCATATTGCAGAGGGTTACACTGAGGGTTGGGTCCCAGGAGGGCTTGGCTTCAGAGGCAGAAGCTTCAGGGAGGGTATCTTCCCAATACCAGTGTTTCCATGTCTCCTCGCCTAGGTGACTGCATATAGCAGGGGGCTGCACTGAGGGTGGGGAACCAGGAGCTCTTGTCTTCAGATGCAGAAGCTGCAGGGATGGTATCTAAATGCACCTGTATGTTTCCATATCGCCTCTCCAGGTAACTGCATCTAGCTGAGTGAAACACTGAGAGCGGGGTCCCAGGACACCTCGCCTTCAGAGGCAGAAGCTGCAGGGATGATGTCTACCCACACCTGTGTCTTTCCATCTCTCTTCTCCCAGGTAACTGCATATACAAGAGGGCTGGACTGAGGGCGGGGTCCCAGGAGTGCTTGGCTTCAGAGGCAGAAGCTACAGGGACGGTATCTACCAACACCTCTGTGTTTCCATGTCTTTTCTATCAGGTAGCTGCATATACAAAAGGGCTGCACTGAGGGCAGGGTCCCAGGAGGGCTTGGCTTCAGAGGCAGAAGTATCAGGGAGGATGTCTATCCACACTTGTGTCTTTCAATGTGTCCTCTCCAAGGTAACTGTATATACAAGAGGGCTGTGCTGAGTGCAGGTTCCCAGGAACGCTTGGTTTCAGAGACAGAAGCTGTAGTGAGGATATCGAACAACACCTATGTATTTTGATGTATCCTTCCCCAGGTGACTGTATATAGCAGAGAGCTGGGTCGCAGGAGCGCTTCACTTCAGAGGCAGAAGCTGCAGGGAGGGTATCTACCCACACCTGTGTGTTTCCATGTCTCCTCCCCAAGGAAACTATCCATATCAGAGGGCTGCACTGAGGGCAGGGTACCAGGAGTGCATGGCTTCAGAGGCAGAAGAGGCAGGGAGGGTATCTACCCATATCTGTGTGTTTCCATGTCTCCACCCCCAAGTGACTGCATATAGCAGGGGGCTGCACAGAGGGCAGGGTACCAGGAGCACTTGTTTCAGAGGCAGAAGAGGCAAGGAGAGTATCTACCCACACATGTGTGTTTCCATGTCTCCTCCACCATGTAACTGCAAATATCAGGGGACTGCACTGAGGGCAGGGTACCTGGAGCACGTGGCTTCAAAAGCAGCAACTACAGGGAAGGTATCTACCCACACCTGTGTATTTCCATGTCTCCTCCCCCAGGTAACTGCATATACAAGAGGTCTGCAATGAGAACGGGGTCCCAGGAGTGCTTGGCTTCAAAGCAGAAGCTGAAGGGAGGGTATATACCCACACCTGTGTTTCCATGTCTCCCCCCCAGATAACTGCATATAGCAGAGAGCTGCACTGAGGACAGGGGCCCAGGAGCGCTTTGGTTCAGAGGCAGAAGCTGCAGAGTGTTATGGGAAGGGGGGTAGGAAGGGAAATGGACCTGGCCTAATAGCAAGTCGTATTTTACCTGCCCCGGGACGCTCGTGTGGGGGACACTAGTCGGATAAGGAAAGACACCCCTCAGGTTCTTATAGGGCCGCTGGCTTCCAAGGAAGCGGCGGCCTATATCATCATCGGGGGGGAGACAGCGAGGCCCTGAGTGAACCCCCACTCGAGCGTACTGGCTGCAAGGGCAGCCCTTAATCCCCCTAGATACACCACTTTTATACGTGTCAGGGTATGCACACAGGGGAAGGGGACGTGCCGATCGTGGGGTGACGGGGGACAGGTACAGCGTGTGATTTAGGGACAAGGGTACCGGGAGAAGGAACAGCCACACAGGATACCCTAGGAGGGGGGTACAGAAGCTGAGGGAAGTAGGCCCCGTGAGGGGGGGGTCCGTGCCCAACACCCACTCCTCCCCCACACCCACCTGACTTCCTGCAATTCCCAATACAACGTTATCCACTCGCCGCGACCACTCTCGTTCCACCGCACTCACGCTCCTTCCACACCACACTCTCGCCTTAGGCTTCTTCTCAAGGTTTTGCTCGCAAGGGGCCAGTCTGCAGCAACGCTGATCACCGGCGCCGCTCTGCAGTCTCTGGCCTCCTTTTGAATGCCTGCTCTGAGCCCCGCCTTTTCCTGTAGGCGTGCCGAGCGGCGCGGCGTCCCTGCTGGCCCCGCCCCCACGCTTCCTGCAGACCTTCCCTCTTCCTCTATTACGTGCGGCGGCGAGGACTGTGCCTGCCGCCGCATCTGTTTCTGGGGCTCCGGTGCCTCCTGCTCCCGCTGACGTTGTCGGCGTCGGGGGCCTGGTCTCCCCTGGCCCCGACCGCGACCCCGGGCGAGCGCACGGATGCGCGCACGCCTAACACAGAGATGGTATCTAACTACACCTGTGTTGTTCCATGTCTCCTCCCCCAGGTGACTGCATATAGCTTAGGGCTGCACTGAAGGCTACACTGAGGACGGGGTCCCAGGAGCACATGGCTTCAGAGGCAGATGTTGCAGGGAGGGTATCTACCGACATCTGTGTGTTTCATTTCTGAACCCTCAGATAACTGCATATATCAGAGGGCTGCACTGAGGGCGCGGACGCTGGAGACCTCGGCTTCAGAGACAGAAGCTGCAGGGATGGTATCTACTTGCACCTTTGTGTTTCAATGTCTCCTCCACAGGTAACTGCATATAGCAGAGGGCTGCACTGAAGGCATGGTCGCAGGAGCGATCTGCTTCAGAGGCAGAAGCTGCAGGTAGGGTGTCTTCCCACACCTGTGTGTTTCCATGTCTCTTTCACCTGGTGACTGCATATTGCAGATGGCTGTGTATCAGGAGCACTTGACTTCAGAGGCAGGAGCTACAGGGAGGGTATCAACCAACATCTATGTGTTTCCATGTCTTCTCCCGCAGATAACTGCATATGGCAGAGGGCTGCACTGAGAGCGGGGTCCCAGGATCTATTTGCTTCAGAGGCAGAAGATGCAGGCAGGGTATCTACCCACATCTGTGTGTTTCCATGTCTCCTCCCCCAGGTAACAGCATATAGCAGAAGGTTTCACTGAGGGTGGTATGTCAGGATAGCTTGACTTCAGAGGCAGAAGCTTCAGGGATTGTATTTGCCCACACCTCTGTGTTTCCTTGTCTCCTCCCCAGGTAACTCCATCTAGACCTGAGGGCAGGATCCCTAGCTTCAGAGGCGGAAGCTGCAGAGAGAATATCTACTCAAACGTGTGTGTTTCCATATCCCCTCTGCAGGTGACTGCATTTAGCAGACGACTGCACTGAGGGTATCTACCCACATCTGTGTTTTTCCATTTCTCCTCCCCAGGTAATTGCTTATACCAAAGGGCTGCACTGCGGGAAGGGTCCCAAGACAGTATTGCATTCCTCAGTGCAGCTGTCTCCTATATGCATTTACCTGGGGAAGGGAAAATGGAAACACACAGGTTTGTATAGATACCCTCACTGCTGCCCTCTGCTGTATGCAGTTACCTGGAGGAGGAGACATGGAAACACACAGTTGTGGGTAGATACCATCTGTGCAGCTTCTGCCTGCCCAGCCAAGTGCACCTAGCACCCCGCCTTCAGTTCAGCCCTCTGCTATATGCAGTTACCTGGGGAAGGAGAGATATAAACACCCAGGTGTAGATAGACACCCTCCCTGCAGCTTCTGCCTCTGATGTCAAGCCTTCAGTGTAGCCCTCTGGTATATGCAGTTACCTGTTGAGGGAGACATAGAAACACACAGGTGTGGGTAGATACCCTCAGTACAGACCTCTGCTATATGAAGTTACCTGGGGCAGGAGACGTGGAAACTCACAGGTGTGTGTAGACACCCTACCTGAATCTTCTGAATCTGAAGTCAAGCACTCCTGCAACCACACCCTCAGTACATCCCTCTGCTATATGAAGTCATCTGGGGTAGGAGACATGAAAACACACACATGAGGGTAGATACCCTCAGTGCAGTCCTCTGATATATGCAGTTACCTGGGAGAGGAGTCATGGAAACAGAAAGGTGTGGGTAGATACTCTCAGTGCAGCCCTCTGATATAGGCATTTACCTGGAGAAGGAGACATGGAAACACTCAGGTGTGGGTAGATACCCTCCCTAGAGCTTCTGCCTCTGAGGACAAGTTCTCCTGGGACCCCGCCCTCAGTGTAGCCCTCCGCTATAGGCAGTTTCCTGGGGGAGTAGACATGGAAACACACATGTTTGGGTAGATACCCTCCCGGCAACTTCTGCCTCTGAAGCGAAGTTCTCTGAGTTTCATGTCTCCTGCCCCAGGTAACTTCATAAAGCAGAGATCTGTATTGAGGGTATCTACCCACACCTGTGTGTTTCTATGTCTCCCTCAACAGGTAACTGCATATACCAGAAGGCTACACTGTGGGCGGTGTCCCAGGAGCGCTTGCCTTCAGAGACAGAAGCTGGAGGGAGTGTATCTATCTACACCTGGGTGTTTCCATCTCTCCTTCCCCAGGTAACTGCATATAGCAGAGGGCTGCACTGAAGGCGGGGTCCTAGGTGTGCTTGGCTGGAGAGGCAGAAGCTGCAGGGATGCGATCTACCCACAACTGTGTGTTTCCATGTCTCCTCCTCCAGGTAACTGCATACAGCAGAGGGCAGAAGTGAGGGTATCTACACACACCTGTGTGTTTCCAATTTCCCTTCCCCAGGTAAATGCATATAGGAGACGGCTGCACTGAGGGAATCTAACCACCTGTGAGTGTTTCCAGATTTCCTCCCCTGGGTAACTGCATGTACTAGAGGGCTGCATATACTAGAGGGCATATACTGCATATACTAGAGGGCAGGATACCAGCATACCAGGAGCACTTGGCTTCAGAGGCAGATGCTGCCGGGAGGTTATCTACGCACATCTGTGTCTTTCTATTTTTGCTCTCTAAGGTTACTGCATATATAAGAGGGCTCACAGGTGTTGGTAGATAGCCTCAGTGCAGCCCTCTGCTATATGCAGTTACCTGGTGGAGGAGACATGGAAACACACAGGTGTGGGAAGATACCCTGATTGCAGTCCTTGCTATATTAACTTACCTGGAGGAGGACACATGGAAAAATACAGGTGTGGGTAGATACCCTCCCTACAGGTTCTGCCTCTGAAGCCAAGCTCTCTTGGGAAGGTACAATCCCTGAAGCATCTGACTCTAAATCCAAGACCTCCTGGGAACCACCATCAGTGCAGCCCTCTAATACATGCAGTTGCCTGGGGGAGGAGACTTGGAAACACACACGAGTGGGTAGATTCCCTCAGTTCCGCCCTCTCCTATATACATTAACCTGCGGGAGGAAACATCGAAATACACAGGTGTGGGTAGATACCCTCAATGCAGTCCTCTGCTATATTAACTTACCTGAAGGAGGACACGTAGAAAAATACAGGTGTAGGTACAAAGCTTCCCTACAGAGTCTGCCTCCAAAACCAAGCTCTCCTCGGACCCCGCACTCAGTGCAGTCCTCTGCTATATGCAGTTACCTGGGGATCAGACATGGAAGCACACAGATGTGGGTAGATACCCTTCCTGCAACTTCTGCCTCCGAAGTCAAGCACTCCTGGGACCCAGACCTCTGCTATAGGAAGTTACCTGGGGGAGGAGACATGGAAACACACAGGTCTGGGTAGATGCCCTCACTGCAACTTATGCCTCTGAAGCCAAGCGCTCTCGGGATCCAGCCCTATGCAACATGCAGTTACCTGGGAGAGAAGACATGGAAGCCTACAGGTGTGGGTAGATACCATCCCTGCAACTACTCCCTCTGAAGCCAAGTTCTCCTGGGACCCCACCCTCAATGCAGTCCTCTGATATATGTAGTTACCTGGGAGAGGAGACATGGAAACACGGAGGTGTGGGTAAATACCCTCCCTGCAGCATCTGTCTCTGAAGCCAAGCTCTCCTGGGACCCCACCCTCAGTGCATCCCTCTAATATATGAAGTTACATGGGTGAGGAGACGGAGAAACACACAGGTGTCAGTAGATACCCTCAGTGCAGCCCTCTGCTATATGCAGTTACCTAGGGTGAGGGAAAATGGAAACACACAGGTATGGGTAGATACCCTCAATGCAGTCCTCTGCTATATTAAATTACCTTAGGAGGACACATGGAAACCATATCTCCTCCCCAAGGTAATTGGCATATAGCACAGGGCTTCATTGAGGGTGGGGTACCTGGCTTAAGAAGCAGGGAGAGTATCTACCCAAACCTGTGTGTTTCCATTTTCCCTCCCCTGGTGACTGCATATATCAGAGGGCTGCAAAGAGGTTATCTCCCCACATGTGTGTATTTCCATGTCTCCTCCCCAGGTAAATGCCTATAGCAGAGAGCTGCACTGAGGGCAGGGTCCCAAGACAGCTTGACTTAAGAGGCAGAAGCTGCAGGTAAGGGTATCTTCCAACACCTGTGTGTTTCCATGTCTCCTCCCACAGCTGACTGCATATACCAGTGGGCTGGGTCCCAGGAGCACTCAACTTCAGAGGCAGAAGCTGCCAGAAGGGTATCTACCCACACCTGTGTGTTTCCATGTCTCCTCCCCCAGGTGACTGCATATAGCATAGGGCTGCACTGAGAGCAGGGTCCCAGGAGCAATCTGCTTTAAAGGCAGAAGATGCAGTGAGGGTATCTACCCACATCTGTGTGTTTCCATGTCTCCTCCACCAGGTAATTGCATGTCACAGGGGGCTCCATTGAGGGTGGGGTACCAGGAGCGCTTAGCTTCAGTAGCACAAGCTACAAGGAGGGTATCTACCCACACCGGTGTGTTTTGATGTCTCCTACCACAGATAACTACGTATAGCAGAGGGCTGTATCGAGGTCGGGGTCCATGGAGCAATTTGAGATGTGAGTAGTACTGCAGCTACTACATCTGAAGCCGAGGTCTCCAGTGACCCCGCCCCTAGTGCAGCCCTCTGATACATGCAGTTACCTGAGGGAGCAGAAATGAAACACAGATGTGGGTAGATACCCTCCCTGCTTCATCTGCCTCTGAAGTCTTGTGCTCCTGGTAGCCTGCCCTCAATGCATCCCCCTGCCATATGCAGTTACCTGGTGGAGGAGATATGGACACACGCAGGTGTGTTTAGATACCATACCTGCAGCTTCTACGTGTGAAGCCAAGCGCTCCTGGTACCCCTCCCTCAGTGCAGCCCCCTGCTTTAAGCAGTTACCTGGGGGAGGAGACATGTAAACACACAGGCATGGGTAGATACCCTCCCTGCAGCTTCTGCCTCTGAAGCCGAAGTCTCCAGGGACCCCGGGCTCAGTGCAGCCCTCTGATATAAGCAGTTACATGAGGGATCCGAAATGGAAACACACAGATATGGGTAGATACCCTCCCTGAAGCTTCAGCCTCTGAAGCAGAGGTCTCCTGGCACCCCGCCCTCAGTGTTGCCCTCTGCTATATGCAGTTACCTGCGGAGGAGATATGGAAACACACAGGTGCGTTTAGATACCGTCCCGGCAGCTTCTGCCTCTGAAGCCAAGCTCTCCTAATACGCCGCCCTCAGTGCAGCACACTGCGATATGAGGTTACCTGGGGGAGGAGACATGGAAACACAAAGGTTTGGGTAGATACCCTCCCTGCAGCTACTGCCTCTGAAGCAAAGCGCTCCTCGGACCCCACCTTCGGTGTAGCCCTCTGCTATATGCAGTAACATGGGGGAGGAGACAAGAACACACAGGTGTGGGTAGATACCCTCCCTTCAGCTTCTGCCTCTCAAGCCCAGGTCTTCTGGGACCCTTCCCTCAGCGCAGCCCTCTGCTTTAGGCAGATGCCTGGGTAGAAGAAATGGAAACACACAGATGTGTGTACATACCCTCCCTGCAGCTTCAGCCTCTGAAGCCAAGCACTCCTGGGACCCCACCCTCAGTGCAGCCCTCTCCTATATGCAGTTTCCTGTGGGAGGAGACATTGAAACACAGGTGTGGGTAGATACCCTCCCTGAAGCTTCTGCCTCTGAAGCCAGGGACCCCACCCTCAGTGCAGCCCTCTACTATATGGAGCTACATAGGGGAGGAGACACGGAAACACACAAGTGTGGGGAGATACTCTCCCTGCAGCTTCTGCCTCTGACAGCATGCTCTCCTGGGACCCGGCACTCAGTGCAGTACTCTGCTATATGCTGTTACCTGTGGGAGGAGACATGGAAACACACAGGTGTTGTTAGATACATTACCTGCAGCTTCTGCCTCCGAAGCAAAGCTCTCCTAGGACCCTACTCTCAATGCAGCCCCCTACTATATGCATTTACCTTGGGGAGGAGACATGGAAATACACACATGTGGGTAGATACCCTTAATGCAGCCCTCTTCTATATGCAGTTACCTGGGGGAGGAGACATGGAAACAGACAGGTATGGGTAGAGACCCTCAGTGCAACCCGCTGCGGTATGCAGTCACCTGGGGAGGAGAAATAGAAACACACAGGTGTGGGTAGATACCCTGAGTGCAACCCTCTACTATTGCAGTTACCTGGGGGAGGAGACATGAACACAAACAGCTGTGGGTAGATCCCCTCAGTGCAGCCCTCTGCTATATGCAGTTACCTGGGGGAGGAGACGTGGAAACAGACAGGTGTGGGTAGAAACTCTCAGTGCAACCCTCTGCTATATGACATCACCTGGGGAGGAGAAATGGAAACACAGAGGTGTGGGTAAATACACTGTATGCAGCCTTCTTCTATTGCAGTCACCTGGGGGAGGAGACATGGAAACAGACAGGTATGGGTAGAGACCCTCAGTGCAACCCTCTGCTTTATGCAGTCACCTGGGGAGGAGAAATAGAAACACACAGGTGTGGGTAGACTCCCTGAGTGCAACCCTGTACTATTGCAGTTACCTGGGGGAGGAGACATGGACACAAACAGGTGTGGGTAGAAATCCTCAGTGCAACCCTCTGCTAATGCCATCACCTGGGGAGGAGAAATGGAAACACAGAGGTGTGGGTAAATACACTGTATGCAGCCTTCTTCTATTGCAGTTACCTGGGGGAAGAGACATGGAAAAAAACAGGTGTGGGTATATACCCTCCCTGAAGGTTCTGCCTCTGAAGCCAAGACATCCTGGGACCCAGCTCTCTGCTATATGCAGTTACCTGTGGGAGGAGACATGAAACATAGGTGTGGGTAGATACCCTCCCTACAGATTCTGCCTCTGAAGGCAAGATCTCCTGGGACCCCGCCCTCAGTGCAGCCCTCTAGTATATGCAGTTACCCGGGGGAGGAGATGTGGAAACACTCACGGGTGGGTAGATTCCCTCAGTGCAGCCGTCTCCTATAAGCATTTACCTGGGGAAGGGAAAATGGAAACACACAGGTGTGTGTAGATACCCTCACTTCTGCCCTCTGCTGTATGCAGTTACCTGGAGGAGGAGACATGGAAACACACAGTTGTGGGTAGATACCATCCCTGCAGCTTCTGCCTCTCCAGCCAAGCGCACCTAGCACCCCGCCTTCAGTGCAGTCCTCTGTTATATGCAGTTACCTGGGGAAGGAGAGATGGAAACACCCAGGTGTAGATAGACACCCTCCCTGCAGCTTCTATCTCTGATGTCAAGCGCTCCTGGGATGCCGCCCTCAGTGTAGCCCTCTGGTATATGCAGTTACCTATTGAGGGAGACATAGAAACACACAGGTGTGGGTAGATACCTTCAGTATAGACCTCTGCTATATGAAGTTACCTGGGGCAGGAGACAGGGAAACTCACAGGTGTGTGTAGACACCCTACCTGAATCTTCTGAATCTCAAGTCAAGCACTCCTGCAACCATGCCCTCAGTACATCCCTCTGCTATATGAAGTCACCTGTGGTAGGAGACATGAAAACACACACATGAGGGTAGATACGCTCAGTGCAGTCCTCTGATATATGCAGTTACCTGGGAAAGGAGTCATGGAAACACTCCCTAGAGCTTCTGCCTCTGAAGCCAAGTTCTCCTGGGACCCTGCCCTCAGTGCAGTCCTGTGCTATTTCCACTTACCTGAGAGAGGAGCCATGGAAACAGAGGTGTGGGAAGATACCCGCACTGCATTTTCTACCTCTGAAGCCAAGCACTCCTGGGACCTCACCCTCAGTGCAGCCCTCTGCTATATGAAGTTACCTCTGGGTGGAGACATGGAAACATACAGGTGTGGGTAGACACCCTCAGTGTAGCCCTCTGATATATGCAGTCACCTGGCGGAGGAGAAAAGCAAACCCACAGGTGTGCATAGATACCCTCATTGCAGCCCACTGCTATATGCAGTTACCTTTGGGAGGAGATATTAAAACACATGGATGTGGGTAGAGACCCTCCATGCAGGTTCTGCCTCTGAAGCCAGGGTCTCCTGGGACCCCACCCTCAGTGCAACCCTCTACTATATCCACTTTCCTGGGAGAGGAGCCATGGAAACATAGAGGTGTGGGAAGATACCATCAATGCAGCTTCTGCCTCTGAAATCAAGCTTGCCTGCAACCCAGCCTTCAGTGCAGACCTCTGCTATATCTAGTTACCTGGGCTAGGAAACATGGAAACACAGAGGTGTAGGTAGATACCCTCCCTGCATCTTCTGCCTCTGAAGCCAAGCTCTCCTGGGACCCCGCCCTCAGTGCAGCCCTCTGCTATAAGAAGTTACCTGAGGGTGGAGACATGAAAACATACAGGTGTCTATAGATACCCTCAGTGTAGTCCTCTGATATACGCAGTCATCTGGGGGAGGAGAAAAGAAAAGAGACAGGTGTGTGTAGATACCCTCAGTGCAGCCCCCTGATATATGCAGTTACCTGGAGCAGGAAACATGGTATACTGCAGTTACCATGCATCTACCTACACAGTTTCCATGTCTCCTCCCCAAGGTAGCTCCATTTAGTAGAGGGCTGCACTGAGGGCAGGGTCCCAGGAGAGCTTTGCTTCAGAGGCAGAAGCTGCAGGGAGGGTATCTACCCACATCTGTGTGTTTCCATGTGTCCTCCGCCAGGTAACTACATGAAGCAGGGGACTGCTCTGAGGGCGGGGTACCATCACCGTACGACCGCACAAGCTACAGGGACGGTATCTACCCACACCTGTGTTTCCATGTCTCCTCTCCCAGGTAACGGTATATATCAGAAAGCTCCACGGAGGGCGGGGTCCCAGGAGCGCTTTGCTTCAGAGGCAGAAGCTGCAGGGAGGGTATCTACCCACACCTGTGTGTTTCCATGTCTCCTCCCCCAGGTAACTTCATATAGCAGGGGGCTGCACTGAGGGCAGGGTACCAGGAGGGCTTGGCTTCAGCTGCAGATGCGTCAGGGAAGGTATCTACCCACAGTTGTGTTTCCATGTCTCCTCCCCCAGATAACGGCATATAGCAGAGGGCTACACTGAGGGCTGGGTCCCAGTAGTGCTTTGCTTCGGAGGAAGACGCTGCAGGGAAGGAATCTACCCACACATGTGTGTTTCCATCTCTCCTCCACCAGGTAACAGCATATAGCAGAAAGTTGCACTGAGGGTGGGGTCTCAGGAACGCACTGCTTCAGAGGCATATGTTTCAGGCAGGGTATATACACACATCTGTGTGTTTCATTGACTCCTTCTCCAGGTAACGACATACAGAAGAGAGCTGCATTGAAGGGGGATCCTTGACTTCAGAGGCAGAAGCTGCAGGGATGGGATCTACCCAAACCTGTGTGTTTCCATTTCCCCTCCCCAGGTAATTGCCTATAGCAGAGGGCTGCACTGAGGGCAGGGTCACAAGACAGCTTGGCTTCAGAAGCAGAAGCTCCAGGGAGGGTATCTTCCTACACCTGTGTTTTTCCATGTCTCCTCTCCCAGGTGACTGCATATAGCAGAGGGCTGGGTCCCAGGAGCACTTGGCTTCAGAGGCAGGAACTTCCGGAAGGGTATCTACCCACACCTGTTTGTTTCCATGTCTCCTCCAATAGGAAACTGCTTATAGCACAGGGGTACACTGGGGGTGGGGTCCCAGTAGACGTTGGCTTCAGAGGCAGAAGTTGCAGGGAGGGTATCTATCCACATCTGTGTGTTTCCATTTCTACTTCCCCTGGGAACTGCACATAGCAGAGGGCTGAACTGAGGGCGGGGTCCCAGGAGGGCTTGGCTTCAGAGGTAGAAGCTTCATGGAGGGTATCTACCAGACACCTGTGTTTACATGTCTCCTCGCCCAGGTGACTGCATATAGCAGGGGACAGCAGTGACGGCAGGGTATCAGGAGTGCTACGCTTCAGAGGAAGAAGGTGCAGGGATGGTATCTACCCACATCTGTGTGTTTCCATTTCTGATCCCTCAGGTAACTGCATATAGCAGAGGGCTACACTGAGGGTGGGGTCCCAGGAGGGCTTTGCTTCAGAGGCAGAAGCTTCAGAAGGGTATCTACCCTACACTTGTGTTTCCATGTCTCCTCGCACAGGTGACTGCATATAGCAGGGGACTGCACTGAGGGCAGGGTACCAGGAGCACCTGGCTTCAGAAGCAGAAGCTACAGGGAGGGTATCTACCCACACCTGTGCGTTTCCATGTCTCCTCCCCCAGCTAACTGCATATAGAAGAGGTCTGCAATGAGGACGGGGTCCCAGGAGTGCTTGGTTTCAAAGGCAGAAGATGAAGGGAGGGTATCTACCCACACCTGTGTGTTTCCATGTCTCTTCTCCCACGTAACTGCATATAAAAGAGGGCTGCACTGAAGACGGGTTCCCAGGAGCGCTGGGCTTCAGGGGTAGAAGCTTCAAGGAGGATATCTACCCACACCTGTGTTTCCATGGCTCCTCTCCCGGTAACTGCATATAGCAGGGCTGGGTCCCAGTAGTGCTTGGCTTCAGATGCAGAAGCTTCATGGATGGTATCTACCGACACCTGTGTGTTTCCATGTCTCCACCACAAAGTAACAGCATATAACAGGGGGTTCCACTGACGGTGGGTACCAGGAGAACTTGCCTTCAGAGTCAGAAGTTGCAGAGAGGTTTTCTACCCACACCTTTATGTTTTCATGTCTCCTCCTACAGGTAACTGCATATAGCACAGGACTGCACTGAGGGTATCTAGGTAATGACATATAGAAGAGGGCTGCGCTGAGAGCCGGGTCCCAGGACAGCTTTACTTCAGAGGCAGAAATGGCAGGGAGTGTATCTACCCACACCTGGGTGTTTCTGTGTCTCCTTCCCCAGGTAACTCCATATAGCAGGGTGCTGCACAGAGGGCGGTGTCCCAGCAGAGCTTGGCTTCAGAGGCAGAAGCTGCAGGGAGGGTATCTACCCAAACCTGTGTGTTTACATTTCTCCTCCCCAGCTGATGGCATATAGGAGAGGGCTGCACTGAGGGTATCTACCCTCTTCTGTGTATTTCCATGTCTCCTCCCCAGGTATCTACCCACACCTGTGTGTTTCCAGGTAAGATACCCTCCCCCAGGGTATCTTACCTGGTTGTGGATGAGGCTGCTTGTGAAGAAAACTCTCCGAGGTGAAACTGACTTGCTGGATCTATCACCGTTTTCGGGCTAAGGAGAAACCTGCCTGGTTGAAACTGACTAGGTTGCTCGGGCTAGTTCTCCTGCACTGAGTGGAAGTAATGAGGTTCAAGGACCTATTTATGGCTGAGGGAAACACCAACCTTTAAATGAAAATGGAGGAGTCCACAACTTGTAGCCTGCCACGGTAACACTGAGTAGGTTAAAGCTGTCTTCCTCCCCTATGGGAGAGACAGTGCTTCCAGGTGAAAATGACTAGAGGGATGAAGGCAGCTCTCCTGGCTTTGGAGGAACCTCTCACCGATGAAGCTGAAATGCTGACACTACCATCATTTCCAGGTTGAGGAGACCGTCCCCCTTGGTTCAAGGACTTCATTCTTGGCTGATGTAAAACCAATCTGCCCCCCTAATTGAAATTGACTAGTTCTCACAGAATCAATCACGGGACTACCATTGTGTATAGCTGTGCAGCTTTGGGGGGTCGTGATTAGGGTTTACATCCTACGCTGACATGGTAACACATTAGGTTAAGCCCTCTTCTTCACCTGTGGGAGAGACAGGGCGTCCATGGAGTGTCAGGCGCCGCCCCCCCCCCCC
>QEPC01008900.1:162763-180318 GCA_003113815.1 Sphenodon punctatus
CAGTGTGCTGCACTGAGGGCGGCGTATTAGGAGAGCTTGGCTTCAGAGGCAGAAGCTGCCAGGACGGTATCTAAACGCACCTGTGTGTTTCCATATCTCCTCCCCAGGTAACTGCATATAGCAGAGGAAAACACTGAGGGCGGGGTGCCAGGAGACCTCTGCTTCAGAGGCAGAAGCTTCAGGGAGGGTATCTACCCACATCTGTGTGTTTCCATTTCGGATCCCTCATGTAACTGCATATATCAGAGGGCTGCACTGAGGCCGGGGTCCCTGGAGACCTCGGCTTCAGAGGCAGAAGCTGCAGGGATGGTATCTACCCATGCCTGTGTGTTTCCATGTCTCCTCCCCCAGGTAACTGCTTATAGCAGGGGGCTGCACTGAGGGAGGGGTACCAGGAGCGCTTGGCTTCACACGTAGAAGCTGCAGGTATGGTATCTAAACACACCTGCGTGTGTCCATATCTCCTCCACCAGGTAACTGCATATAGCAGGGGGCTGCATTGAGGGCAGGCTACCAGGAGCACATGACTTCAGGGGCAGATGATGCAGGGAGGGTATCTACCCACATCTGTGTTTCATTTCTGCTCCCTAAGGTAACTGCATGTATCAGAGGGCTGCACTAAGGGCGGGGTCACTGGAGACCTCAGCTTCAGATGTAGTAGCTGCAGGGAGGGTATCTCCCCACATCTCAAATTGCTCCATGGACCCCGCCCTCGATACAGCCCTCTGCTCTACGTAGTTATCTGTGGGAGGAGACATCGAAACACACCGGTGTGTGTAGATACCCTCCTTGTAGCTTGTGCTTCTGAAGCCAAGCGCTCCTGGTACCCCACCCTCAATGGAGCCCCCTGCGACATGCAATTACCTCGTGGAGGAGACATGGAAATACACAGATGTGGGTAGATACCCTCACTGCGGCTTCTGCCTCTGAAGTTGAGTACTCCAGGGACCCAGCCCACTGGTATATGCAGTCAGCTGTGGGAGGAGACATGGAAACACACAGGTGTGGGAAGATACCCTACCTGCAGCTTCTGCCTCTTAAGTCAAGCTGTCTTAGGACCCTGCCCTCAGTGCAGCCCTCTGCTATAGGCATTTACCTGGGGAGGAGACATGGAAATTCACAGATGTGGGGAGATACCCTCTTTGCAGCCCTCTGCTATATGCAGTCACCAGGGGAGGGAAAATGGAAACACACAGGTTTGGGTAGATACCCTTCCTGCAGTTTCTGCTTCTTAAGCCAGGGACCCCAGCCTCAGTGAAGCCCTCTGCTATATGCCAATTACCTTGGGGAGGAGATATGGAAACACGCAGATGTGGTAGACACCCTTCCTGCAACATATGACCCTGAAGCAGAGCGTTCCTGGGACCCCGCCCTCAGTACAGCCCTCTGCTATATGCAGTTACCTGTGGAAGGAGACATGGAAACAGCTGTGGGTAGATACCCTCCCTACAGCGTCTTCCTCTGAAGAAAACTGCTCCTGTTATCCTGCCCTCAGTGCGGCCCCTGCAATATTCATTTACCTGTTGGAGGAGACATGGAAACACGCAGGTGTGGGTAGATATCTTCCCTGCAGCTTCTTACTCTGACCCAAAGCACTACTGGAACCCCGGCCTCAGTGTAGCCCTCTGGTATAAAGCAGTTACCGGGGGGAGGAGACATGGAAACAGAGCGGTGCGTATGTACCCTCCCTGCAGCATCTGCCTCTGAAACCAAGCGCTCCTGGTACCCTGCCCTCAGTGCAGCCTCCTTCTATATGCAGTTACCTGGGGGAGGAGAGATGGAAACACACAGTTGTGGGTAGATACCCTCCCTGCAGCTTCTGCCTCTGAAGAAGATCGTTCCTGGGACCCTGCCCTCATTGCACCTCTCTGCTATATGCAGTAACGTGGGGGAGGAGACATGGATACACAGGTGTGGGTAGATGCCCTCTCTGAAGCATCTGCCTCTGTAGCCAAGCGCTTTTAGTACCCTGCCCTCAGTGCAATCCCCTGCTATATGCAGTCACCTGTGCGAGGAGACATGGAAACACAGGTGTAGGGTAGATACCCTCTCTGCAGCATCTGCCTCTGAAGCAAGGCGCTCCTGGGACTCCACAGTCAGTGTAGCCCTCTGCTATCATCAGTTTCCTGGGGGAGGATACATGGAAACACGCAGGTGTCCATAAATACCCTCCATACAGGTTCTTCTTCTGAATCCAAGAGCTACTGTGACCCAGCCCTCTGTTATATGCAGTCACCTGGGGGAAGAAACATGGAAACACACAGTTGTCGGTAGATACCCTCCCTACAGCTTCTGCCTCTGAAGCCAAGCGCTACTGGGATCCAACCCTCTGTTGTATGAAGTTTACCTAGGGGAGGAGACATGGTAACATGGGGAGGAGGTACCTGCATATTTCCCCAGGAGGTACCTGGGGAGGAGGTACCATGGTGTGGGTAGATATCCTTCTTGCAGCTTCTGCCTCTGAAGCCAAGCTCTCCTGCGACCCCACCCTCAGTGCCTCCCTCGGGTATATGCAATTACCTGGGGAGGAGGCATGGAAACACACAGGTTCAGGTAATTTCCATCAGTGCAGGCCTCTGTTACCTGGAGAATTGGAAACACACAGGTGTGTGTAGATACGCTCAGTGATGGCATCTGCTATATGCAGTTACCTGGGGGAGGATACATGGAAACACACAGGTGTGGGTAGATAGCCTCCCTGCAGCTTCTGCTACTGAAGCCAAGCTCTCCTGGAAACCCGCCCTCAGTGCAGGCTCTGCTATATGTAGTTACCTGGGGGAGGAGACATGGAAACACAGAGGTGTGGGTAAATACCCTCCTGCAGAATCTTTCTCTGAAGCCAAGCTATCCTGGGACCCCACCCTCAGTGCAGTCCTCTAGTATATGCAGTTACCTAGGTGAGGAGACGGAGAAACACACAGGTGTCTGTAGATACCCTCAGTGCAGCCCTCTGCTTTATGCAGTCACCTATGGTGAGGGAAAATGGAAAAACACAGGTGTGGGGACATACAGTATCTACAGTGTGTGCCACTGAAGCAAAGTTCTCCTGGAACACCACCTGCAGTGCAGCCCTCTGTTACATGCAATTACCTGAGGGAGGCAACGTGGAACCACACAGGTGTGTGTAGCTACCTTCCCTGCAGCTTCTGCCTCTGAGGCAAGCTCTTCTGCGACCCCGCCCTCAGTGCAGCCTTCTGCTTTATCCCTTTACCTTGGTGAGGAGACATGAAAACATACAGATTGGGGTACTTGCAACTTTTGCCTCTGAAGCCAAGCACTGTTGGGACCCCGACCTCGGTGCAGCCCTCTGCTACAGCCAGTTACCTGATGAAGGAGACATGGAAACACACAGCTGTGCGTTGAAACCCACTCTGCAGCTTCTACCTCTGAAGCCAAACTCTCCTGGGATCCCGCCCTCGGTGCATCCCTCTGCTATATGTAGTTACCTGCGGGAGGAGACACGGAAACACATAGGTGTTTTGTCTGATACCCTCCCTGTAGCTTCTGTGTCTGAAGCTAAGCTCTCCTGGGACTCCGCGCTCAGTGCATCCCTCTGGTATATGCAGTTACCTGGGGAAGAGACATGGAAACACACAGGTGCGCGTAGATACCATCCCTGCAGCTACTGTATCTGAAGCCAAGCGTTCCTGGTACCCTGCCCTCAGACCTAGGGACCCTCCCAGGAGCACGTGAATTCAGAGGCAGAAACTGCCAGAAGAGTATCCACCCACACCTCTGTTTCCATGTCTCCTCCCCAAGGAAACTGCATATAGCAGAGGGCTGCACTGAGAGAGGGGTCCCAGTAGACCTTGGCTTCAGAGGCAGAAGCTGCAGGGAGGGTATCCACCCAAATCTGTGTGTTTCCATTTCTGCTAGCCCAGGTAACTGCATATAGCAGAGGGCTACACTGAGGGCCGGGTCCCAGGATGCCTTGGCTTCAGATGTAGAAGCTTCAGCGTGTCTACCTACACCTGTGTGTTTCCATGTGTCCTCGTCCAGGTAACGGCATATAGGAGGGGACTGCACTGAGGGCAGGATACCAGGAGCACTCAGCTTCAGAGGCAGATGCTGCTGGGAGGGTATCTACACACAGCTGTGTTTCCATGTCTCCTCCCCCAGGTAACTGCATATAGCACAGGGCTGCACTGAGGGTTGGGTCCCAGGAGCGACCTGCTTCAGAGGCAGAAGCTGCAGGGAGGGTATCTACCCACATCTGTGTGTTTCTGTGTCTCCTCCCCCAGGTAACTGCATGTAGCAGGAAGCTGCACTGAGGGCCGGGTACCAGTAGAGCTTGGCTTCAGAAGTAGAAGCTACAGGGAGGGTATCTACCCACACCTGTGTGTTTCCATGTCTTCTCCCACAGGAAACAGCACATACAAGAAGTCTGCACCGAGGGCGGGTTCCGAGGAGCGCTTTGCTTAAGAGGCATAGGCTGCAGGGAGGGTATCTACCCACACCTGTGTGTTTCCATGTCTCCTCCCTCAGGTAATGGAATATAGCACGGGGCTGCACTGAGGGCAGGATACCAGGAGTGCTTGGCTTCAGAGGCAGATGCTGCAAGAGGGTATCTACCCACAGATGTGTATCCATGTCTCCTCCCCCAGGTAACTGCATATAGCAGAGGTTTGAACTGAGGGCAGGGTCCCAGGAGCGCTCCGCTTCAGGGTCATATGTTGCAGGGTGGGTATCTACCCACATCTGCATGTTTCCATATCTCCTCCCCCAGGTAACGGCATATAGCAGAGGGCTGCACTGAGGATATCTTCCCACATCTGTGTGTTTCCATGTCTTCTCCCCCAGGTGATTGCATATTATAGAGGGCTGCGTACCCAGAGTACTTGGCTTCAGAGGCAGAAGCTGCCAGAAGGGTATCTAACCACACCTGTGTGTTTCCGTGTCTCCTCCACGAGGGAGCTACATTTAGTAGAGGGCTGCACTGAGGGCGGGGTCCCAGGAGCGCTTTGCTTCAGAGGCAGAAACTGCAGGGAGGGTATCTACCCACATCTGTGTGTTTCCATGTGTCCTCCGCCAGGTAGAATGCAATCAACTGCAGAGGGGATATGGAAACACACACACCCTCCCTGCAGCTTCTGTGTCTGAAGCCAAGCTGTCTTGGGACCCTTCCCGCAGTGCAGCCCTTTGGTATAGGCAATTACCTGGGGAGGAGACATGGAAATACACAGATGTGGGTAGATACCCTCAGTGCAGTCCTCTGCTAAATGCAGTCACCTGCAGAGGGGCTATGGAAACACACACGTTTGAGTAGATATCCTCCCTGCAGCTTCCGCCTCTGAAGCTAGGGATCCCGCCCTCAGTGCTATATGGAGTTACCTGGGGAGGAGACAAGGAAACACAGAGGTGTGGGCAAATACAATCCCTGAAGCTTCTGCCTCTGAAGTCAAGCTATCCTGACACCCCACCCTCAGTGAAACCTTCTCTATATGCCGTTACCTGGGGGAGGAGTCATTCAAACACACAGATGTGGGTAGATACCCTGCCTGCATCTTCTGCCTCTGAAGCAAATAGCTCCTGGGACCCCGCTCTCAGTGCAGCCCTCTGAAATATGCAGTTATCTGAGGGAGAAGACATGGAAACATGTAGATGTTGGTTGATACCCTCCCTGTAGCTTCTGCCTCTGAAGCCAAGTGCTCCTGGTACCCAGCCATCTGCTATATGCAGTCACCTGGGGAAGGAGACATGGAAACACACAGGTTTGGGAAGACACCCTACCTGCCGCTTCTGCCTCTGAAGCAGATCGCTCCTGCGACCACGCCTTCAGTGCAGCCCTCTGCTATATGCAGTTACCTGGGGAGGAGACATGGAAACACAAAGGTGCAAGTAGATACCATCCCTGCAGTTTCTGTCTCTGAAGCCAAGTTCTCCTGGGACCCCGCCCTCGTTAGAGCCCTCTCCTATATGTAGTTATCTGCAGGAGGAGACATGGAAACACATAGGTGTGGGTTGATACTCTCCTTGAGGCTTCTGCCTCTGAAGCCAAGCTCTCCATGGACGCCTCCCTCAGTGCAGCCCTCTGCTATGTGCCATTACCTGGGGGAGGAGAAATGGAAACACAAAGGTGTGGGTAGAAAGCCTCCCTCTAGCTTCCCCCTCTGAAGCAAAGCACTCCTGGCACCCCGTCCTCAGTGCAGCCCTCTGCTATATGCAGTTACCTGCGGGAGGAGACATGGAAACACAGGTGTGGGTAGATACCCTTCCTACAGCTTCTGCCTTTGAAGCCAAGCACTCCTGGGACCCCGTCCTCATTGCAAACCTCTTGTCTATGCTGCTTTCCTGGGTTAGGAGACATGGAAACACACAGGTGTGCGTAGATACCCTCCCTGTAGCTTCTGCTTCTGAAGCCACTTGCTCCTGGTACCCTGCCCTAAGTGCAGTCCCCTGATATATGCAGTTACCTGGGGGAGGAGACATGGAAACACACAGGTGCAAGTAGATACCATACCTGCCTCTTCTGTCTCTGAAGCCAAGTGCTCCTGGTACCCTGCCCTCAGTGCAGCCCCCTGCTATATGCAGTCACTTGGGGTGGAGACATGGAAGCACAGGTGTTGGTAAGTACCCTCGCTGAAGCTTCCGCCTCTGACGCCAAGTGCTCTTGGGACTCCACCCTCAGTGTAGCCCTCTGCTATATGCAGTTACCAGGGGAGCAGAAATGGAAACATACAGATTTGGGTAGATACCCTACCTGCAGCTTCTGCATCTGAAGCCAAGCTATCTTGGGACCCTTCCCGTAGTGCAGCCCTTTGGTATAGGCAATTACCTGGGGAGGATACATGGAAATACACAGATCGCTCCTGCGACCACGACTTCAGTGCAGCCTTCTGCTATATGCAGTTACCTGGGGAGGAGACATGGAAACACAAAGGTGCAAGTAGATACCATCCCTGCAGCTTTTGTCTCTGAAGCCAAGTACTCCTGGGACCCTGCCCTCGATGCAGCCCTCTCCTATATGTACTTATCTGCAGGTGGAGACATGGAAACACATTGGTGTGGGTTGATACTGTCCCTGAAGCTTCTGCCTCTGATGCCAAGCTCTCCATGGACGCCTCCCTCAGTGCAGTCCTCTGTTATATGCCATTACCTGGGGGAGGAGACATGGAAACATGCAGATGTGGGTAGATACCCTCCCTGCAACATATGACCCTGAAGCAGAGCGCTCCTTCGACCCTGCCCTCAGTTCAACCCTCTTCTATATTCAGTTCCCTGGGTGAGGAGACATGGAAACACATCTGTGGGTAGATACCCTCTCTGCAGCATCTGCATCTGAAGCCAAGCGCTCCTGGTATCCTGCCCTCAGTGCAGACCCGTGCCATATGCCTTTACCTGGGGAAGGAGACATGGAAACACACAGGTGTGGGTAGATACCCTTCCTGCAGCTTCTGCCTCTTAAGCAAAGCGCACCTCGTAACCTGCCCTCGGTGCAGTCCTCTGCTATATGCTATATGCCGTTACCTGAGGGACGAGCCATGGAAATGCGGTGTGGATAGATACCTTCCCTGCAGCTTCTGCCTCTGATTCCAAGTGCTCCTGGGACCCCGCCCTCATTGCAGACTTCTTGTATATGCAGTTTCCTGTGGGAGAAGACATGGAAACACACAGGTGTGGGTAGATACCCTCCCTGTAGCTTCTACTTCTGAAGCCAAGAGCTCCTGGTACCCCGCCCTCAGTGAAGCTTCCTCCTACATGCAGTAACCTGGGGGAAGAGACATGGAGGCACACAGGGTGTGGGAAGATACACTGCCTGAAGCATCTGCCTCTAAAGCCAAGACCTCCTGGGAACCACCATGCTCGGGACCCAGCCTTATGCTACATGCAGTTACCTGGGAGAGAAGACATGGAAGCCTACAGGTGTGGGTAGATAGCATCCCTGCAGCTTCTCCTTCTGAAGCCAAGTTCTCCTCGGACCCCACCCTCAATGCAGTCCTCTGATATATGAAGTTACCTGGGGGAGGAGACATGGAAACACAGAGGTGTGGGTAAATACCCTCCCTGCGGCATCTGTCTCTGAAGCCAAGCTCTCCTGGGACCGCACCCTCAGTGCAGCCCTCTAGTATATGCAGTTACCTGGGTGAGGAGATGGAGAAACACACAGGTGTCAGTAGATACCCTCAGTGTAGCCCTCTGCTATATGTAGTTACCTAGGGTGAGGGAAAATGGAAACACACAGGTATGGGTAGATACCCTCAATGCAGTCCCTTGCTATATTAATTTACCTCAGGAGGACACATGGAAACATACAGGTGGGTGTAGATACCCTCCCTACAGATTCTGCCTCTGAAGCCAAGCTCTCTTGGGAACCTGCACTCAGTACAGGGAGGAGGGTATCAACCAACATCTATGTGTTTCCATGTCTTCTCCCACAGATAAGTGCATATGGCAGAGGGCTGCACTGAGAGCGGGGTCCCAGGATCTATTTGCTTCAAAGGCAGAAGATGCAGGCAGGGTATCTACCCACATCTGTGTGTTTCCATGTCTCCTTCCCCAGGTGATAGCATATAGCAGAAGTCCGGGTCTCAGGAGCACTTTTGGCTTCAGAGGCAGAAGCTGCAGGGAGGGTATCCCACACCTATGTCTCCTGCCCCAGGTAACTGCATATAGCAGAAGGCTGCACTGAGGGCGGGGTCCAATGAGACCTTCGATTCAGTGGCATAAGCTGCAGGGAGGGATTCTACCCAAACGTGTATGTTTCCATTTCTCGTCCCCAGGTGCTGCAGGGAGGGTATCCACCCAAATCTGTGTGTTTCCACTTCTACTCCGCCAGGTAACTGCATATACCAGAGGGCTACACTGAGGGTGGGGTCCCAGGAGGGCTTGGCTTCAGCAGCAGAAGCTGCGGGGAGGGTATCTATCTACCCAAATCTGTGTCTTTCCACTTCTACTCCGCCAGGTAACTGCATATACCAAAGGGCTACACTGAGGGTGGGGTCCCAGGAGGGCTTGGCTTCAGCGGCAGAAGCTTTAGGGAGTGTATCTACCCAGATCTGTGTGTTTCCATTTCTGCTCTCCTAGGTAACTGCATATAGCAGAGGGCTACACTGAGGGGAAGGTCCCATGAGGGCTTGGCTTCAGAGGTAGAAGTTTCAATGTGGGTGTCTCCCTACACCTGTGTGTTTCCATGTGTCCTCATCCAGGTAACTGCATATAGCAGGGGACTGCACTAAGGGCAGGGTACCAGGAGCGCTTGGCTTCAGAGGCAGAGGCTTCTGGGAGGGTATCTAAACACAGCTGTGTTTCCATGTCTCCTCCCCCAGGTAACTGCATATAGCCCAGGGCTGCACTGAGGGTTGGGTCCCAGGAGCGACCTGCTTCAGAGCCAGAAGCTGCAGAGAGGGTATCTACCCACATCTGTGTGTCTCCATGTCTCCTCCCTCAGGTTACTGCATGTAGGAGGAAGCTTCACTGAGGGTGGGGTACCAGGAGCACTTGGCTTCAGAAGTAGAAGTTACAGGGAGGGTATATACCCACAACTGTGTGTTTCCATGTCTTCTCCTACAGGAAACTGCATATACAAGAAATCTGCAATAAGGGCAGGGTCCCAGGAGCACTTGGAATCAGAGGCAGAATCTGCAGGGAAGGTATCTATCCACACCGGTGTTTCCATGACTCGTCCCTCAGGTAACGGCATATAGCATATAGCAGAGGAGTGCACGGAGGGCAGGCCGGCATCCCTGGCTTCAGAAGCAGAAGCTGCAGGGAGGGTATCTACCCAAACCTGTGTGTTCCCATTTCCCCTCCCCTGGTGACTGCATATAGTAGAGGGCAGCACTGAGGTTATCTTCCCACACCTGTGTGTTTCCATGTCTTCTCCCCCAGGTGACTGCATATAGCAGAGGGCTGTGTCACAGGAGCACTTGGCTTCAGAGGCAGAAGCTGCCAGAAGGGTATCTAACCACACCAGTGTGTTTCCGTGTCTCCTCCCCCAGGTAGCTCCATTTAGTAGAGGACTGCACTGAGGGCGGGGTCCCAGGAGCGCTTTGCTTCAGAGGCAGAAGCTGCAGGGAGGGTATCTACCCACACCTGTGTGTTTCCATGTCTCCTCCCCCAGGTAACTGCATATAGCAGGGGGATGCACTGAGGGCAGGGTACCAGGAGGGCTTGGCTTCAGCTGAAGATGCTTCAGTGAGGGTATCTACCCACAGTTGTATTTCCATGTCTCCTCCCCCAGATAATGACACATAGCAGAGGGCTACACCGAGGGCAGGGTCCCAGTAGTGCTTTGCTTCAGAGGAAGACACTGCAGGGAAGGAATCTCCCCACACATGTGTGTTTCCATCTCTCCTCCACCAGGTAACTGCATATGGCAGAAGGTTGCACTGAGGGTGGGGTCTCAGGAACGCACTGCTTCAGAGGCATATGTTTCAGGCAGGGTATCCACACACATCTGTGTGTTTCTTTGTCTCCTCCTCCAGGTAACGACATATAGCAGAGAGCTGCATTGAAGGGGGATCTCTAGCTTCAGAGGCAGAAGCTGCAGGGAGCGGATCTACCCAAACCTGTGTGTTTCCATTTCCCCTCCCCAGGTAATTGCCTATAGCAGAGGGCTGCACTGAGGGCAGGGTCCCAAGACCCACACCTGTGTTTTTCGATGTCTCCTCTCCCAGGTGACTGCATATAGAAGAGGGCTGAGTCCCAGGAGCACTTGGCTTCAGAGGCAGGAACTGCCGGAAGGGTATCTACCCATACCTGTGTGTTTCCATGTCTCCTCCCATAGGAAACTGCATATAGCACAGGGGTACACTGAGGGTGGGGTCCCAGGATGGCTTGGCTTCAGAGGCAGAAGCTTCATGGAGGGTATCTCGGAAGACAGTGCTCCAGGTACCTTGCCCTCTGTGCAGCCCCCTGCTATATGCAGGTACCTGGTGGAGGAGACATGGAACAACACAGGTGTGGGTAGATACCGTCCCTGCAGCTTCTGCCTCTTAACCAAAGCACTCCTGGGACCCCGTCCTCAGTGCAGCCCTCTGACATATGCAGTTATCTGGGGGAGGAGACATGGAAACACAGGTGTGGGTAGATATCCTCAGTGCAGCCCTCTGCTATATGCAGTCACCAAGGGAGGGGAAATGGAAAGACACAGGTTTGGGTAGATACCCTCAGAGGCAGAAGCTGCAGGGAAGGTAGTGCAGTTCTGTAGTATATGCAGTTACCTGGGTGAACAGACGTGGAAAAATCAGAGGTGTTGTTAGATACCCTCAGTCCAGCCCTCTGCTATATGCAGTTACCTGGGGGTGGGAAAATGGAAACACACAGGTGTGGGAAGATACCCTGAATGCAGTCCTTGCTATATTAACTTACCTGGAGGAGGACACATGCCAAAATACAGGTGTGGGTAGATACCTTCCCTACAGGTTCTGCCTCTGTAGCCAAGCTCTCTTGGAACCCCGCCCTCAGTGCAGTCCTCTGCTAATGCAGTCACCTGGGGAAGGAGACATGGAAACACACAGGTGTGGGAAGATACACTCCCTGAAGCATCTGCCTCTAAACCCAAGAACTCCTGGGACCTGCCATCAGTACAGCTCTCTAATACATGCAGTTAGCTGGGGGAGGAGACATGGAAACACACACGGGTGGGTAGATTCCCTCAGTTCCACCCTCTCCTATGTACATTTAACTCCGGGAGGAAATATCAAAACACACAGGTGTGGGTAGATACCCTCAATGCAGTCCTCTGCTATATTAACTTACCTGGAGGAGGACACGTAGAAAAATACAGGTGTGGCTAGATAGCTTCCCTAGAGAGTCTGCCTCCAAAACCAAGCTCTCCTCGGACCTCGCACTCAGTGCAGTCCTCTGCTATATGCTGTTACCTGGTGGAGGAGATATGGAAACACACAGTTGTAGGTAGATACCCTACCTCCAGTTTCTGCCTCTGTAGCCAAGCGCTCATGGGACCCCGCCCTCTATGCAGTCCTCTGCTATATGCAGTTACTTGGGGATCAGACATGGAAGCACACAGATGTGGATAGATACCCTCCATGCAACTTCTGCCTCTGAAGTCAAGCACTCCTGGGACCCAGCCCTCTGCTATAGGAAGTTACCTGGGGGAGGAGACATGGAAACACACAGGTCTTGGTAAATGCCCTCACTGCAACTTATGCCTCTGAAGCTAAGCGCTCTCAGGATCCAGCCCTATGCTACATGCAGTTACCTGGGAGAGAAGACATGGAAGCCTACATGTGTGGGTAGATACCCTCCCTACAGATTCTGCCTCTGAAGCCAAGCTCTCTTGGGACCCTGCACTCAGTGCAATGGAGGCGGGGACCCAGGAGCGCTTGGCTTCAGAGGCAGAAGTTGCTGGGAGGGTATCTACCCAAACATGTGTGTTTCCATATCTCCTCCCTGTGGAAACTGCATATAGCTGGGGGCTACACTGAGGGCGGGGTCCCAGTAGACCTTCGCTTCAGAGGCAGAAGTTGCCGGGAGGGTATCTACCCAAACGTGTGTGTTTCCATGTCTCCTCCCCCAGGAAACTGCATATAGCGGAGGGCTACACTGAGGGCGGGGTCCCAGGAGAACTGGCTTCAGAGGCAGAAGCTCTAGGGAGGGTATCTACCCACACCTGAGTGTTTCCATGTCTCCTCCTCCAGGTAAGTGCCTATATCAGAGGGCTGCACTGAGAGTATCTACCCACACCTTTCTGTTTCCATGATTCCTCTCCCAGGTAACTGCATATATCAGAGGGCTGCACTGAGGGTATCTACCCTCATGTATATGTTTTCATGTCTCCTACCCCAGGTGACTTCATATAGCAGAGGGATGTACTGAGGGCATGGTTACAGGAGTGCGTGGCTTCAGATTCTGTAGATTCAGGTAGGGTGTCTACACACACCTGTGAGATTCCATGTCTCCTGCCCCAGGTAACTTCATAAAGCAGAGGTCTGTACTGAGGGTATCTACCCACACCTGTGTGTTTCTATGTCTCCCTCAACAGGTAACTGCATATACCAGAGGGCTACACTAAGGGCGGTGTCCCAGGAGTGCTTGACTTCAGAGGCAGAAGCTGCAGGGAGGGTATCTATCTACACCTGGGTGTTTCCATCTCTCCTTCCCCAGGTAACTGCAAATAGCAGAGGGCTGCACTGAAGGCGGGGTCCTAGGTGCACTTGGCTGGAGAGGCAGAAGCTGCAGGGATGGTATCTACCCACAACTGTGTGTTTCCATGTCTCCTCCTCCAGGTAACTGCATACAGCAGAGGGCAGCAGTGAGGGTATCTACACACACCTGTGTGTTTCCATTTTCCCTTCCCCAGGTAAATGCATATAGGAGACAGCTGCACTGAGGGAATCTAACCACCTGTGGGTGTTTCCAGATCTCCTCCCCTGGCTAATTGCATGTACTAGTGGGCTGCATATACTAGAGGGCATATACTGATTATACTAGAGGGCAGGATACCAGGATACCAGGAGCACTTGGCTTCAGAGGCAGATGCTGCAGGGAGGTTATCTACCCACATCTGTGTCTTTCCATTTTTGCTCCCTAAGGTTACTGCATATATCAGAGGGCTCACAGGTGTTGGTAGATACCCTCAGTGCAGAGCGCTCTGCACTGAGCATTCTACCTCTGAAACAGAGCGCTCTTGGCCTTCAGTGCAGCCCTCTTCTATATGCCATTACCTGGGTGAGTAGACATGGAAACACAGCTGTGGGTAGATACCCTCAGTGTAGCTTCTGCTTCTGAAACAAAGGTCTCCTAGTACCCCGCTCTCAGTGCAGCCCATTAAAACACATGAGTGTGGATAGAGACCCTCCATGCAGGTTCTGCCTCTGAAGCCAGGGTCTCCTGGGACCCCACCCTCAGTACAACACTCTGCTATATCCAGTTATCTGGGAGAGGAGACATGGAAACACAGAGGTGTGGGAAGTTACCCTCCCTGCAGCTTCTGCCTCTGAAATCTAGCTCTCCTGTGATCCGGCTTTCAGTGCAGACCTCTGCTATATCCAGTTACCTGGGGGAGCAGAAATGGGAAAACAAAGGTGTAGATACCCTCCCTGCAGCTTCTGCCTCTTAAGCAAAGCGCTCCTCGGAACCCGCTCTCGGTGCAGTCCTCTGCTATATGCATTTACCTGAGGTACGAGCCATGGAAACACCGGTGTGGATAGATACCTTCCCTGCAGCTTCTGCCTCTGAATCCAAGTGCTCCTGGGACCCCGCCCTCATTGCAGACTTCTTATATATGCAGCTTCCTGTGGGAGAAGACATGGAAACACACAGGTGTGGGTAGATACCTACCCTGTAGCTTCTACTTCTGAAGCCAAGTGCTTCTGGTACCCCGCCCTCATTGCAGCTTTCTGCTACATGCAGTTAACGGGGGGAGGAGATATGGAAGCACACAGATGTGGGTAGATACCCTCCCTCCAGCTTCTGCCTCAGAAGCAGGTCGCTTCTTGGACCCAACCCTCAGTGCAGCCCTGTGATATATGCAGTTACCTGGGGTAGGAGACATGGAGACACAGCTGTGTGTAGATACCCTCCCAGCAGCATCTGCCTCTGAAGCCAAGAGCTCCTGGTACCCTCCCCTTAGTGCAGTCCCCTGCTATATGCAGTTACCTGGATGGGAACACATGGAAACACACAGGTGTAGGTAGACACCCACGCTGAAGCTTCTACCTCTGAAGCCAAGTCCTCATGGGACCCTGCCCTCAGTGTAGCCCTCTGCTATATGCAGTTACCTGGGAGAGCAGAAATGGAAACACACAGATCTGGGTAGATACCCTCCCTGAAACTTCTGCCGCTGAAGCCAAGCCCTCCTGCGACCCCACCCTCAGTTTAGCCCTCTGATATATGCAGTTACCTGAGGGAGCAAAAATGGAAAGACAGAGATGTGGGTAGATAACCTCCCTGCAGCATCTGCCTCTGAAGCCAAGTGCTCCTGGTATCCTGCCCTCAGTGCAGCCCCCCTACTATATGCAGTTACCTGGGGGAGGAGACATGGTTTCCATGTTTCACACAGGTGTGGGTAGATACCCTCCCTGCCTCTTCTGCCTTTGAAGCCAAACACTCCTGGGACCCTGCCCTTAGTGTAGCCCTCTGATACATGCAGTTTCCTGAGGCAGCAGAAATGGAAACACACAGATGTGGGCAGATACCCTCCCTGCAGCTACTGCCTCTGAAGTCGAGGTCTACAGTGACTGAGCCCTCAGTGCAGCCCTCTGATAAATGCAGTTATCTGAGGGATCAGAAATGAAACACACAGATGTTGGTAGATAACCTCCCTGCAACATCTGCCTCTAGAGCCATGTGCTCCTGTGACCCCGTACTCAGTGCAGCCCTCTCCTATATGCAGTTACCTGGGGGAGGAGACATAGAAACACAGGTTTGGGTAGATACCCTCCCTTCAGCTTCTGCCTTTGAAGCCAAGCACTCCTGGGAGCCCGTCCTCATTGCAGACCTCTTGTATATGCAGTTAGCAGGGGGAGGAGACATGGAAATGCACAGGTGTGGGTAGATACCCTCCCTGTAGCTTCTGCTCCTTAATCCACGTGCTCCTGGTATCCTGCCCTCAGTGCAGTCCCCTGATATATGCAGTTACCTGGGGGAGGAGCCATTGAAACACACAGGTGTGGGTAGATAACCTCCCTGTCTCTTCTGCCTCTGAAGCCAAGCGCTCCTGGTACCCTGCCCTCAGTGAAGCCCCCTGCTATATGCAGTCACCTGTGCGAGGAGACATGGAAACACAGGTGTAGGGTAGATACCCTTCTGAAGCTTCTGCCTCTGAAGCCAAGCCCTCCTGGGACCCCACCCTCAGTGTATCCCTCTGCTATATGCAGTTACCTGAGGGATGAGAAATTTAAACACACAGATGTGGGTAGCTACCATCCCTGCACCTTCTTCCTTTGTAGCGAAGCACTCCTGATACCCTGCCATCACTGCGGCCCCCTGCTATATGCAGTCACCTGGGTGAGGAGACATGTAAATAGAGGTCTCTGGTAGATACCCTCCCTGCAGCTTCTGCCTCTGAAGCCAAGGTCTACTAGGACCCCGCCCTCAGTTCAGCCCTCTGCTATATGCAGTTACCAGAGGGAGTAGAAATGGAAACACACAGATGTGGATAGATACCCTCCCTGCAGCTTCTGCCTCTGAAGCCAAGGTCTACTAGGACCCCGCCCTTAGTGTACCCCTGTGCTATATGCAGTTTCCTATGGGAGGAGACATGGAAACACACAGGTGTGGGTAGATAAACTTCCGGCAGTTCCTGCCTCTGAAGCCAAGTGCTCCTGCGACCCAGCCCTCTGCTATATGCAGTCACCTGGGAGAGGATACATGGAAACACACAGGTGTGGGAAGAGACCCTCCCTGCAGCTTCTGCCTCTGAAGCCAAGCTGTCTTGGGACCCTGCCCTCAGTGCAGCCCTCTGCTATAGGCAATTACCTGGGGAGGGGAAATGGAAATACACAGGTTTGGGTAGATCCCCTCCGTGCAGCTTCTGCCTCTGAAGCCAGGGATCCCACCTCAGTGCAGCTCTCTACTATATGTCGTTACGTGGAGGAGGAGACAATGAAACATACAGATGTGTGTTTCCTGTGGGAGAAGACATGGAAACACACAGGTGTGGGTAGATACCCTCCCTGTAGCTTCTACTTCTGAAGCCAAGTGCTCCTGGCAGCATCTGCCTCTGAAGCCACAGCTGTGGGTAGATACTGTGCTTCTGAACCCAAGCGGTCATGGTACCCTGCCCTGAGTGCAGTCCCCTGCTACAAGCAGTTACATGGTGCCTCAACATGAAAACACACAGATGTGGGTAGATACCCTCCCTGCAGCTGCTGCCTCTGAAGCAAAGTGCTCCTGGGACCCCGCCCTCAGTGCAGCCCTCTACTAAATGGAGCTACCTGGGGGAGGAGACTCGGAAACACACAAGTGCTCCTGGGACCCAGCCCTCTGCTATATGCAGTCACCTGGGGTAGAAGATATGGAAACACACAGGTGTGGGAAGATACTCTCAGTGCAGCAGGTGTGGGAAGATACCCTATACGCAGTCACCAGGGGAGGAGACATGGAAACACGCAGATGTGGGTAGATACACTCGCTGCAACATATGACCCTGAAGCAGAGCGCTCCTGGGACCCTGCCCTCATTTCAACCCTCTGCTATATGCAGTTACCTGGGGGAGGAGACATGGAAACACATCTGTGGGTAGATACCCTCTCTGCAGCATCTGCCTCTGAAGCCAAGTGCTCCTGGTATCCTGCCCTCAGTGCATCCCCGTGCTATATGCCGTTACCTGGGGGAAGAGACATGGAAACACACAGGCGTGGCTAGATACCCTCCCTGCCGTTTCTGCCTCTTAAGCAAAGCGCACCTCGGAACCTGCCCTCGGTGCAGTCCTCTGCTATATGATATATGCCGTTACCTGAGGGACGAGCCATGGAAACACCGGTGTGGATAGATACCTTCCCTGCAGCTTCTGCCTCTGATTCCAAGTGCTCCTGGGACCCTGCCCTCATTGCAGACTTCTTGTATATGCAGTTTCCTGTGGGAGAAGACATGGAAACACACAGGTGTGGGTAGATACCCTCCCTGTAGCTTCTACTTCTGAAGCCAAG
>QEPC01008900.1:180418-204704 GCA_003113815.1 Sphenodon punctatus
GGACCCCGCCCTCAGTTCAGCCCTCTGCTATATGCAGTTACCAGAGGGAGTAGAAATGGAAACACACAGATGTGGATAGATACCCTCCCTGCAGCTTCTGCCTCTGAAGCCAAGGTCTACTAGGACCCCGCCCTTAGTGTACCCCTGTGCTATATGCAGTTTCCTATGGGAGGAGACATGGAAACACACAGGTGTGGGTAGATAAACTTCCGGCAGTTCCTGCCTCTGAAGCCAAGTGCTCCTGCGACCCAGCCCTCTGCTATATGCAGTCACCTGGGAGAGGATACATGGAAACACACAGGTGTGGGAAGAGACCCTCCCTGCAGCTTCTGCCTCTGAAGCCAAGCTGTCTTGGGACCCTGCCCTCAGTGCAGCCCTCTGCTATAGGCAATTACCTGGGGAGGGGAAATGGAAATACACAGGTTTGGGTAGATCCCCTCCGTGCAGCTTCTGCCTCTGAAGCCAGGGATCCCACCTCAGTGCAGCTCTCTACTATATGTCGTTACGTGGAGGAGGAGACAATGAAACATACAGATGTGTGTTTCCTGTGGGAGAAGACATGGAAACACACAGGTGTGGGTAGATACCCTCCCTGTAGCTTCTACTTCTGAAGCCAAGTGCTCCTGGCAGCATCTGCCTCTGAAGCCACAGCTGTGGGTAGATACTGTGCTTCTGAACCCAAGCGGTCATGGTACCCTGCCCTGAGTGCAGTCCCCTGCTACAAGCAGTTACATGGTGCCTCAACATGAAAACACACAGATGTGGGTAGATACCCTCCCTGCAGCTGCTGCCTCTGAAGCAAAGTGCTCCTGGGACCCCGCCCTCAGTGCAGCCCTCTACTAAATGGAGCTACCTGGGGGAGGAGACTCGGAAACACACAAGTGCTCCTGGGACCCAGCCCTCTGCTATATGCAGTCACCTGGGGTAGAAGATATGGAAACACACAGGTGTGGGAAGATACTCTCAGTGCAGCAGGTGTGGGAAGATACCCTATACGCAGTCACCAGGGGAGGAGACATGGAAACACGCAGATGTGGGTAGATACACTCGCTGCAACATATGACCCTGAAGCAGAGCGCTCCTGGGACCCTGCCCTCATTTCAACCCTCTGCTATATGCAGTTACCTGGGGGAGGAGACATGGAAACACATCTGTGGGTAGATACCCTCTCTGCAGCATCTGCCTCTGAAGCCAAGTGCTCCTGGTATCCTGCCCTCAGTGCATCCCCGTGCTATATGCCGTTACCTGGGGGAAGAGACATGGAAACACACAGGCGTGGCTAGATACCCTCCCTGCCGTTTCTGCCTCTTAAGCAAAGCGCACCTCGGAACCTGCCCTCGGTGCAGTCCTCTGCTATATGATATATGCCGTTACCTGAGGGACGAGCCATGGAAACACCGGTGTGGATAGATACCTTCCCTGCAGCTTCTGCCTCTGATTCCAAGTGCTCCTGGGACCCTGCCCTCATTGCAGACTTCTTGTATATGCAGTTTCCTGTGGGAGAAGACATGGAAACACACAGGTGTGGGTAGATACCCTCCCTGTAGCTTCTACTTCTGAAGCCAAGCGCTCCTGGTACCCTGCCCTCAGTGAAGCTTCCTGCTACATGCAGTTACCTGGGGGAGGAGATCTGGAAACACACAGATGTGGGTAGATACCCTCCCTGCAGCTTCTGCCTCTGAAGCAGGTCGCTCCTGGGACCCAACCCCCAGTGCAGCACTGTGATATATGCAGTTACCTGGGGTAGGAGACATGGAAACACAGCTGTGTGTAGATACCCTCCCAGCAGCATCTGCCTCTGAAGCCAAGCACTCCTGGTACCCTGCCCTTAGTGCAGTCCCCTGCTATATGCAGTTACCTGGACGAGGACATATGGAAACACACAGGTGTAGGTAGACACCCACATTGAGCTTCTACCTCTGAAGCCAAGCCCTCATGGGACCTTGCCCTCAGTGTAGCCCTCTGCTATATGCAGTTACCTGGGAGAGCAGAAATGGAAACACACAGATCTGGGTTGATACCCTCCCTGCAGCTTCTGCCTCTGAAGCCAAGGTCTACTGGGACCCCGCTCTCAGTGCAGCCCTCTGCTATATGCAATTTCCTAAGGGAGGAGGCATGCAAACACACAGGTGTGGGTATATACCCTCCCTGCAGCTTCTGCCTCTGAAGTCAGGGACCCCACCCTCAGTGCCGCCCTCTGCTATATGGACCTACCTGGGGGCGGAGATATGGAAACACACAGGTGCATGTAGATACCCTCCCTGCAACTTCTGCCTCTGAAACAGAGCGCTCCTGTCCTTCAGTGCAGCCCTCTTCTATATGCCTTTACTTGGGGAAGTAGACATGGAAACACAGTTGTGGGTAGATACCCTCCCTGTAGCTTCTGCTTATGAAACAAAGGTCTCCTGGTACCCCGCTCTCTCAGTGTAGGGCTACAGGGCTCTGCTATATGCAATTTCCTTGGGGAGGAGTCATGGAAACACACAGATGTCGGTGGATACTCTTCTTGCAGCTTCTGCCTCTGAAGCCAAGCCCTCCTGGGACCCCGCCCTCAGTGTAGCCCTCTGCTATATGCAGTTTCCTTGGGAAGGAGACATGAAAACACAGAGGTGTGGGTGGATACTCTTCTGAGAGTTTCTACCTCTGAATTCAAGTGCTCCTGGGACCCAGCCCTCAGTGCATTCTTCTGCTATAGGCATTCACCTGGGGAGAAGACATGGAAATACACAGATATGGGTAGATACCCACATTGCAGCCCTCTGCTATATGCAGTCACCTGGGGAGGAGACATGGAAACACACACGTTTGGGTAGAATCCCTCCCTGCAGCTTATGCCGCTGAATCCAAGGTCTCATTGGACCCCGCCCTCAGTGCAGCCTTCTGCTATATGCATTTACCTGGGGCAGGAGACATGGAAAAACATAGGTGTGGGATACCCTCCCTGCAGCTTCTGCCTCTGAAGCCAAAAGTGCTCCTGAGACCCACTTCTGCTATATGCGATCACCTGGGGAAGGAGACATGGAAACACACAGTTGTGGGTAGATATCCTCGTGCAGCTTACGCCTCTACAGCCAAAAGCGCTCCTGGGAACCCTCCCTCAGTGTAGCCCTCTGGGGAAATATCCTGGTGGAAGGAGACATGGAAAGACTGAAGGAAGCCTTTGCCCTTAGTCGCTTTCACGCCTCAGTGATTTCTCGCCCAAATTTGTTTCGAACAGTAGGGGGAGCCGATGGTTTCTCCTCAATCGGGAAAGGGCAAATAGTTCCACTCAGTGAGATTCATTTCTAAGAAATTGCTCCCCAACTAGGAGGGCTGGATTTGGATCCTATTCACAGTCTCCCCTGAGCGAATCCACTTCACAGCTACAGGCAAGGGATCTCTGTGACTGATCCAATGGAAACCTGTCAATTTCACTTGGGGGTTGGTGTTTCACTCAGCGAGACCCGGGGGGGTGGGGGGCTGGGCCTTGAACCTTGTTACTTGCACACCTCAGCCCTTTTTCTGGTTAAATCTGCATCGGGCTGGCTTGAGTCAGTTTCTCCATGGAAACTGTCTCTCCCACAGGTGAAGAAGAGGACTTAACCTAATCAGTGTTACCATGTCAGCGTAGGATGTAAACCCTAATCACGACCCCCAAAGCAATTCTACTGCACAGCTATACACAATGGTAGTCTCGGGATTGATTCTGTCTGAACTAGTCAATTTCAATTAGGGGGGGGCAGATTGGTTTTACCTCAGCCAAGAATGAAGTCCTTGAACCAAGGGGGGACGGTCTCCTCAACCTGGAAATGATGGTAGTGTCAGCATTTCAACTTCATCGGTGAGAGGTTTCTCCAAAGCCAGAAGAGCTGCCTTCATCCCTCTAGTCAGTTTCACCGGGAAGCGCTGTCTCTCCCACAGGGGAGGAAGACAGCTTTAACCTACTCAGTGTGACCGTGGCAGCCTACAGGTTGTGGACCCCTCCAGTTTCATTTAAAGGTTGGTGTTTCCCTCAGCCAGAAATAGGTCCTTGAACCTCATTACTTCCACTCAGCGCAGGAGAACTAGCCCGAGCAACCTAGTCAGTTTCAAACAGGCAGGTTTCTCCTTAGCCCGAAAACGGTGATAGATCCACCAAGTCAGTTTCACCTCGGAGAGTTTTCTTCACAAGCAGCCTCATCCACAACCTACCTCTCTTGGGAACGCTCACACTGGCTAGGTTTCATCGTGTTCCTCCTGTCCCTCTGCCACAGGGGAAAGCACACAGTTTTACCAACCCACTCTCAGTCTACACAGTAAACGTCGTTTTTTTGAGCCCATCCACACACCCCCACAACTGGCAATTTCACTAGTCAATGTCACTTGCGGAAGAGTTTGGGGGTTGCTTTTTCCCTCAGCCACAAGCAGATCCTTGAACGTAGTCAGTTTCACAAGTTAGTGCTTTCTCTGCGCAAAGGTCTGCTCACCCTAGTCAGTTTCAAACATGAATGTGGGAGAGACAGGGCACCTTTCACTTCTGAGATGGCTCTCACAAACTAGATGGCTCTACTTAGTTTCTCGAATGAAGCGTGTATCTTCCACAGAGGAGGAACAGGAACCTAATCAGTGTTGCTATGCCAGGAGAGCTAGGTTGTGGACCCTAACCACTGGCGCCACGAACTCCATTCCCCTTCACAGTGGGTTGATTCTGCCGAATGCTCCTTCTCCTCACTCTCCTACTTAGGCTATGGTTAGGGACCAAAAGTTTACTTCTGTTGTGCATGCTGGCAGGACAATACTGACTAGATTGTCTCTCCTTTGTGGGAGAGACGGGTTCCATGGAGAAATTGACTAGCGGGATGAAGCCCGCTGTACTTGCTATGGAAAAACCTCTCAGGGATGAAACTGACTGGCTGGAACTATCGCTTTTACCGGACTGACAAGAGCCCTCCTGGTTGAAATTGACTAGGGTGATTGGGTCTGGTTGTCGACAGGCAGAGAAAGCGCTGAGGGGTAAAAACGACTAAGTTCGAGGACCGCGTTCTGACTTAGATAACCACCGATCCCCAAGTGAAATCGACAGTTTCCATTGAATAAACCCGGGGTTACCCTTTGAGTGAGTGGACTCACCCTGTGGGGCGTGAGTAGGGTTCGCAATCTACCTTTACTGTGACTCGTAACACAGTAGGCCGTGTGCCTTCCCTGTGGAATAGCTAGGGCGTCCATGGAGAAACTGACTAGACAGGTGGTCTGTCTCTCTCACACAGGAGGAACACGACGCAACCTAGCCAGTGTGAGCATTCACAAGAGAGATAGGTTGTGGATGAGGCTGCATGTCAAGAAAACTCTCAGAGGTGAAACTGACTCGCTGAATCTTTAACCGTATTTGGACTGAGGCGAAACCACCTCCTCACCCGCCTGCTTCAAACTGACTAGGGTGATCGGGCTAGTTTTCCGGCTTAGCACAGAAAATGCTGAGTGGAATCAATAAAGTGGAAAGGAGCTCCTTCTAGGTGAGGAAATGAAAATGAAAATGACCGGGTACACTATGTGTAGGCTGTCACAGTAACACTGAGTAGGTTAAGCGTGTTCCTCCCCTGTGGGAGAGATACGCTTCCACGGTGAAACTGACTAGGAGGACGAAGGCAGCTCTCCTGGTTTTGGAGAAAACTCTCAGCGGTAAGCTGAAATGCTGACACTACCGTCCTTTCGAGGTTGAGGAGACAGCTCCCTCCAACTTACGGTTCGAGGACCTCTTTCTTGGCTGAGGAAAACAGCAATCCGCCCCCTAATAGAAATAGACTAGTTCTCACAAAATCATTGCCAGGAATACCGTTGTACGTCTTTGTGGAGTAGAACCGCCCTTGGGGTTGTGATTAGGGTTTACAACCTACGCTGACATGGTGAAACTGACTAGGTTAAGCCCTGTTCCTCACGTATTGGGGAGAGACAGGACTTCCATGGAGAAACTGGCTAGGGTCAGCACTCTGAAGATGTTTGCAGACAAAGGGCTGAGGTGAGCAAGCGACTTGGGTCCAGGACCTCCTTCTCGCCGAGGTGTTTACCTCCCCCCCTCCCCCAAGTGAAAGTGACTGGTTTCCATTGGATCAGTTCCCTAAGAGACCGTTGTCTGTAGCAGTGAAGTGGAATCGCCTGGGGGAGGCTGTGGATAGAATTCAAAGCCAGCTTCATTGTTGTAGAGCAATCTCTGAGAAATGAAACTGACTGGGTGGAACTATCGCCCTTTCCCGGTTCAGGTTCAGCTCCTGGTCCCCATCCTATCTGAAACTCACTTATCTACCCACACCTGTGTGTTTTGATGTCTCCTGCCCCAATTAACTGCACATAGCAGAGGGTTACACTAAGGGCCCCATTTGTGTGTTTCCATTTCGGCTCCGCCAGGTAACTGAATATATAAGAGGGCTGCACTGAGGGCAGGGTCCCAGGAACGCTCGGCTTGAGAGAGAGTAGCTGCACGGATGGTATCTATGCGCACCTGTGTGTTTCCATGTTTCCGCCCCAGGTAACTGCATTTACCAGAGGGATGCACTGAGCGCGGGGTCCCAGGATACATTGCCTTCAGACACAGAAGCTACAGGGAGAGTATCAGACAAAACACCTATGTGTTTCCGTGTCTCCTTCCGTAGGTAACTACATATAGCAGAGGGCTGCACCGAGGGTGGGATCCCAGGAGCGTTTGCCTTCAGAGGTAGAAGCTGCAGGGTGGGTTTCAACGCACAGCTGTGTGTTTCCATGTCTCCTTCATCAGGTAACTGGCTGTAGTAGAGGGCTGCACCGAGGGCGGGGGTCCCAACAGCGATTTGCTTCAGAGGCAAAAGTTGCATGTACCCCAATCTGTATTTCTTTCATGGTTCCTCACCAAGGTAACTGGATAAAGCAGAGGGGTGCACTGAGGAAGGGGTCAAAAAGAGCTTGCTTCAGAGGCAAGGGAGGGTATCTAACTACACCTCTATGTTTCCATGTCTCCTCGCCCAGCTAACTGGATATAGCAGAGGGCTGCACTGAGGGCGGGGTCCCACCTGTGTTGTTCCATGTCTCCTGCCACAGCTGACTGCATATAGCAGAGGGATGCAAAGAGGGTATCTCCCCACATCTGTGTATTTCCATGTCTCCTCCCGAGGTAAATGTCTATACCAGAGGGCTGCACTGAGGGCAGCATCCCAAGACAGCTTGACTTAAGAGGCAGAAGCTGCAGGTAGGGTATCTTCCCACACCTGTGTTTTTCCTTGTCTCCTCCCCCAGGTAAGCCCTTGCTCCAGCTTATGCCTCTGAAGCCAGGCCCTCACGGGACCCAGCCCAATGCGTTTAGATACCTGGGGGAGGAGACATGGAAACACAGGTGTGGGTAGATACCATCCCTATAACTTGTGCTTCTGAACCCAAGCGGTGATGGCACCCTGCCCTCAGTGCAGTCCCCTGGTAGATGCAGTTACCTGGCGGAGGACACATGGAAACACACAGATGTGGGTAGATACCCTCCCTGCAGCTTCTGCCTCTGAAGGAAATGCTCCTGGGACCCCACCCTCCGTGCATCCCTCTGCTATATGCAGTTACCTGGGGGAGGGGACATGGAAACACACAGGTGTGGTTAGATACCCTTCTGGAAGCTTCTGCCTCTGAAGCCAAGTGCTACTGGGACCCAGCCCTCTGCTATATGCAGTCACCTGGGGGAGAAGACATGGAATCGCACAGGTGTGGGAAGATACCCTCAGTACAGCCCTCTCCTATATGCAATTACCTGTGTGTTTCCCTCAGGTAACTGCATATATCTGAGGGCTGCACTGAGGGAGGGGTCCCAGGAGAGCTGGGCTTCAGAGGCAAAAGCTACAGGGAGGGTATCTACCGACATCTGTGTTTTCAATTTCTGCTCCCCCAGGTAACTGCATATAGCAGAGCGCGACACTGAGGGCGGCGTCCCAGGAGCGCTTGACTTCAGAGGCAGAAGCTGCAGGGAGGGTATCTACCTACACCTAGGTGTTTCCATGTCTCCTTCCCCAGCTAACTGCATATAGCAGAGGGCTGCACTGAAGGTGGGGTCCTAGGTGCACTTGGCTGGAGAGGCAGAAACTGCAGGGATGGTATCTACCCACAACTGTGTTTCCATGTCCATCTACCAACACGTGTGTGTTTCCATTTCCCCTTCCCCAGGTAATTGCATATAGGAGCGGGCTGCACTGAGGGAATCTACCCACCCGTGAGTGTTTCCACTTCTCCTCCCCCACATAACTGTATATACTTGAGGGCTGCACTGAGGGCAGGGTCCCAGGAGATCTTGTCTTCAGAGGCAGAATCTGTAGGGAGGGTATCTACCCCACCTGTATTTTTCCACCTGTATTTTTCCAGGTAAGTTAATATAGCAGAGGACTGCATGAGGGTATCTACCCACACCTGTGTGTTTCCATTTTCCCTCCCCCAGGTAACTGCATATAGCAGAGGTCTGCATTGAGGGTATCTACCGACACCTGTCAGTTTCCACGTCTCCTCACTCAGGTAACTGCATATACAAGAGAGCTGCACCGAGAGTGGGATTTCACGAGAGCTTGGCTTCATAGGCATATGCTGCGCGGAGAGTATCTACCCACACCTCTGTGTTACCATGTCTCCCCACCCAGGTAACTGCATGTAGCATAGGGCTGGGTCTCATGAGCGCTTGGCTTCAATGTAGAAGCTTCAGGGCGGGCATCTACACACTTAAGTGTTTCCATGTCTCCTCCACCAGGTAACTTCATATAGCAGAGGGCTGAACTGAGGGTGAGGTAGCCAAGCGGTCCTAGGTATGCTTGGCTTGAGAGGCAGAAGGTGCAGGAATGGTATCTACCCACAACTGTGTAGGTAGATGCATGGTAACTGCAGTTACCATGTTTCATCCTCCAGGTAACTGCATACAGCAGGGGGCTGTACTGAGGGTACCGACGCACACCTGTCTGTTTTCTTTTCTCCTCCCCCAGATGTCTGCATATATCAGAGGACTACACTGAGGGTATCTATACACACCTGTATGTTTTCATGTCTCCACCCCCAGGTAACTTCTTATAGCAGAGGGATGCACTTAGGGTGAGGTCCCAAGATTGCCTAGCTTCAGAAGCAGAAGCTAAAGAGAGGGTATTAACCCACATCTGTGTTTTCCCATGTCTCCTCCCACAGGAAACTGAATATAGCAGAGGGCTGCACTGAGGGCGGGGTCCCACCTGTGTTGTTCCATGTCTCCTGCCACAGCTGACTGCATATAGCAGAGGGATGCAAAGAGGGTATCTCCCCACATCTGTGTATTTCCATGTCTCCTCCCGAGGTAAATGTCTATACCAGAGGGCTGCACTGAGGGCAGCATCCCAAGACAGCTTGACTTAAGAGGCAGAAGCTGCAGGTAGGGTATCTTCCCACACCTGTGTTTTTCCTTGTCTCCTCCCCCAGGTAAGCCCTTGCTCCAGCTTATGCCTCTGAAGCCAGGCCCTCACGGGACCCAGCCCAATGCGTTTAGATACCTGGGGGAGGAGACATGGAAACACAGGTGTGGGTAGATACCATCCCTATAACTTGTGCTTCTGAACCCAAGCGGTGATGGCACCCTGCCCTCAGTGCAGTCCCCTGGTAGATGCAGTTACCTGGCGGAGGACACATGGAAACACACAGATGTGGGTAGATACCCTCCCTGCAGCTTCTGCCTCTGAAGGAAATGCTCCTGGGACCCCACCCTCCGTGCATCCCTCTGCTATATGCAGTTACCTGGGGGAGGGGACATGGAAACACACAGGTGTGGTTAGATACCCTTCTGGAAGCTTCTGCCTCTGAAGCCAAGTGCTACTGGGACCCAGCCCTCTGCTATATGCAGTCACCTGGGGGAGAAGACATGGAATCGCACAGGTGTGGGAAGATACCCTCAGTACAGCCCTCTCCTATATGCAATTACCTGTGTGTTTCCCTCAGGTAACTGCATATATCTGAGGGCTGCACTGAGGGAGGGGTCCCAGGAGAGCTGGGCTTCAGAGGCAAAAGCTACAGGGAGGGTATCTACCGACATCTGTGTTTTCAATTTCTGCTCCCCCAGGTAACTGCATATAGCAGAGCGCGACACTGAGGGCGGCGTCCCAGGAGCGCTTGACTTCAGAGGCAGAAGCTGCAGGGAGGGTATCTACCTACACCTAGGTGTTTCCATGTCTCCTTCCCCAGCTAACTGCATATAGCAGAGGGCTGCACTGAAGGTGGGGTCCTAGGTGCACTTGGCTGGAGAGGCAGAAACTGCAGGGATGGTATCTACCCACAACTGTGTTTCCATGTCCATCTACCAACACGTGTGTGTTTCCATTTCCCCTTCCCCAGGTAATTGCATATAGGAGCGGGCTGCACTGAGGGAATCTACCCACCCGTGAGTGTTTCCACTTCTCCTCCCCCACATAACTGTATATACTTGAGGGCTGCACTGAGGGCAGGGTCCCAGGAGATCTTGTCTTCAGAGGCAGAATCTGTAGGGAGGGTATCTACCCCACCTGTATTTTTCCACCTGTATTTTTCCAGGTAAGTTAATATAGCAGAGGACTGCATGAGGGTATCTACCCACACCTGTGTGTTTCCATTTTCCCTCCCCCAGGTAACTGCATATAGCAGAGGTCTGCATTGAGGGTATCTACCGACACCTGTCAGTTTCCACGTCTCCTCACTCAGGTAACTGCATATACAAGAGAGCTGCACCGAGAGTGGGATTTCACGAGAGCTTGGCTTCATAGGCATATGCTGCGCGGAGAGTATCTACCCACACCTCTGTGTTACCATGTCTCCCCACCCAGGTAACTGCATGTAGCATAGGGCTGGGTCTCATGAGCGCTTGGCTTCAATGTAGAAGCTTCAGGGCGGGCATCTACACACTTAAGTGTTTCCATGTCTCCTCCACCAGGTAACTTCATATAGCAGAGGGCTGAACTGAGGGTGAGGTAGCCAAGCGGTCCTAGGTATGCTTGGCTTGAGAGGCAGAAGGTGCAGGAATGGTATCTACCCACAACTGTGTAGGTAGATGCATGGTAACTGCAGTTACCATGTTTCATCCTCCAGGTAACTGCATACAGCAGGGGGCTGTACTGAGGGTACCGACGCACACCTGTCTGTTTTCTTTTCTCCTCCCCCAGATGACTGCATATATCAGAGGACTACACTGAGGGTATCTATACACACCTGTATGTTTTCATGTCTCCACCCCCAGGTAACTTCTTATAGCAGAGGGATGCACTTAGGGTGAGGTCCCAAGATTGCCTAGCTTCAGAAGCAGAAGCTAAAGAGAGGGTATTAACCCACATCTGTGTTTTCCCATGTCTCCTCCCACAGGAAACTGAATATAGCAGAGGGCTGCACTGAGGGCGGGGTCCCAGGAGCGCTTGGCTTCAGAGTCAGAAGATGCAGGGAGGGTATCTACCTACACCTCTATGTTTCCATGTCTCCTCGCCCAGCTAACTGGATATAGCAGAGGGCTGCACTGAGGGCGGGGTCCCAGGAGAGCTTGGCTTCAGAGGCAGAAGCTTCAGGAAGGGTTTCTACCCACACCTTTGTGTTCCCATGTCTCCTCCCCCAGGTAACGGGATATAGCAAAGATCTACACTGAAGGCTGGGTTGGAGGAGAGCTTGATTTCAGAGGCAGAAGTTGCAGGGAGGGTATCTTCCCACACCTCTAGGTTTCCATGGCTCCTCTCCCAGGTAAGTGCATATAGCAGAGGGTTGTACTGAGGGTGGGGTCCCAGGAGACCCTGGCTTCAGAGGCAGAACCTGCATGGAGGGTCTCTACCCACACCCATGTGTTTTAATGGGCTGCACTAAGAGCGGGGTACCAGGAGATCTTTGTTTCAGAAGCAGAAGCTACACTGAGGGTATCTACCCACAGCTGTGTTTCCATGTCTACTCCCCCAGGTAACGGGATAAAGAAGAGGGCTGCACTGAAGGCCAGGAGCGCTCTGTTTCAGAGGCAGAAGTTGCAGGGAGGGTATCTACATGCACCTGTGTGTTTGCATGTCTCCTCCCCCGGGTAGGTCCATATAGCAGAGGGCTGCACTGAGGATGGGGTCCCTGGCTTCAGAGGCAGAAGCTGCAGGGAGAGTATATACTCACAGCTGTGTTTGCATGTCTCCTCCCCCAGGAAACTGGATATAGCAGAGATCTGCACTGAGGTAGGGGTGCCAGAAGAGCTTTCCTTCTGAGCCAGTAGCTGCAGGAAGGGTATCTACCCACACCTGTGTGTCTCCATGTCTCCACCCTCAGGAAACTGCATATAGCAGAGGGCTACACTGAGGGCGGGGTCGCAGTAGACCTTGGCTTCAGAGGCAGAAGCTGCAGGGAGGGTATCTACCCAAATCTGTGTCTTTCCACTTCTGCTCTGCCAGGTAACTGCATGTAGCAGAGGATTACACTGAGGGCGGGGTCTCAGGAGGGCTTGGCTTCAGCGGCAGAAGCTTCAGGGAGGGTATCTACCCACATCTGTGTGTTTCCATGTCTCCTCCCCCAGGTAACTTCATGTAGCAGGAAGCTGCACTGAGGGCGGGGTACCAGGAGCACTTGGTTTCAGAAGTAGAAGCTACAGGGAGGGTATCTGCCCACACCTGTGTGTTTCCATGTCTTCTCCCACAGGAAACTGCATATACCAGAAGTCTGCAATGAGGCCGGGGTCCCAGTAGCACTTGGATTCAGAGGCAGAAGCTGCAGGAATGGTATCTATCCACACCGGTGTTTCAATGGCTCGTCCCTCAGGTAACTGCATATAGCAGGGAACTGCACCGAGGGCGGGTTCCGAGGCAGAAGCTGAAGGGAGGGTATGCTTAAGAGGCAGAAGCTGCAGGGAGGGTATCTACCCACACCTGTGTGTTTCCATGTCTCCTCCCCCAGGCAACTGCATATAGCAGGGCGCTGCACTGAGGGCAGGGTACCAGGAGGACTTGGCTTCAGCTGCAGATGCTTCAGGGAGGGTATCTACCCACAGTTGTGTTTCCATGTCTCCTACCCCAGGTAACTGCATATAGCAGAGGGCTACACTGAGGGTGGGGTCTTAGGAGCGCACTGTTTCAGAGGCAGATGTTTCAGGCAGGGTATCTATGCACATCTGTGTGTTTCATTGTCTCCTCCTCCAGGTAACGACATATAGCAGAGAGCTGCACTGAGGGGGTATCACTGGCATTAGAGGCAGAAGTTGCAGGAAGGATATCTACCCACATTTGTCTGTTCCATGTCTCATGTCCCTTATAACTGAATATAGCATAGGGCTGCACTGAGGGCAGGTTCCCAAGACAGCTTGGCTTCAGAGGCAGAAGCTGCAGGGAGGGTATCTTCCCAGACCTGTGTGTTTCCATGTCTCCTCTCTCAGGTGACTGCATATAGAGTAGGGTTGGGTCCCAGGAGCACTTGGCTTCAGAGGCAGGAACTGCCGGAAGGGTATCTACCCACACCTGTGTGTTTCCATGTCTCCTCCCATAGGAAACTGCATATAGCTCAGGGGTACACTGAGGGTGGGGTCCCAGTAGACCTTCACTTCAGAGGCAGAAGCTGCAGGGAGGGTATCTATCCACATCTGTGTGTTTCCATTTCTACTCCCCCTGATAACTGCATATAGCAGAGGGCTGAACTGAGGGTGGGGTCCCAGAAGGGCTTGGCTTCAGAGGCAGAAGCTTCATGGAGGGTATCTACCAGACACCTATGTTTACATGTCTCCTCGCCCAGGTGACTGCATATAGCAATGGGCTGCAGTGATGGCAGGGTGTCAGGAGTGCTTCCCTTCAGAGGAAGAAGGTGCAGGGATTATATCTACCCACATCTGTGTGTTTCCATTTCTGATCCCTCAGGTAACTGCATATAGCAGATGACTACACTGAGCGTGGGGTCCCACGAGGGGTAGGCTTCAGAGGCAGAAGCTTCAGGGAGGGTATCTACCCACAGTTGTGTTTCTATGTCTCCTCCCCCAGATAACGTCATATAGCAGAGGGCTACACTGAGGGCAGGGTCCCAGTAATGCTTTGCTTCAGAGGAAGACGCTGCAGGAAAGGAATCTACCCACACATGTGTGTTTCCATCTCTCCTCCACCAGGTAACTGCATATAGCAGAAGGTTGCACTGAGGGTGGAGTCTCAGGAAAGCACTGCTTCAGAGGCATACGTTTCAGGCAGGGTATCTACACACATCGGTGTGTTTCTTTGTCTCCTCCTCCAGGTAACGATATATAGCAGAGAGCTGCATTGAAGAGGGATCCCTGGCTTCAGAGGCAGAAGGTGCAGGGACGGGATCTACTCAAACCTGTGTGTTTCCATTTCCCCTCCCCAGGTAATTGCCTATAGCAGAGGGCTGCACTGAGAGCAGGGTCCCAAGACATCTTGGCTCGAGAGGCAGAACCTGCCGGGAGGGTATCTTCCCACAACTGTGTTTTTCCATATCTCCTCTCCCAGGTGACTACATACAGCAGAGGGCTGGGTCCCAGGAGCACTTGGCTTCAGAGGCAGGAACTGCCGGAAGGGTATCTACCCACACCTGTGTGTTTCCATGTCTCCTCCCATAGGAAACTGCATATAGCACAGGGGTACACTGAGGATGGGGTCCCAGTAGACCTTGGCTTCAGAGGCAGAAGCTGCAGGGAGGGTATCTATCCACATCTGTGTGATTCCGTCTCTACTTCCCCTAGTAACTGCATATAGCAGAGGGCTGAACTGAGGGCGGGGTCACAGGAGGGTTTGGCTTCAGAGGCAGAAGCTTCATGGAGGGTATCTCAGAAGGCAAGTGCTCCAGGCACCTTGCCCTCAGTGCAGCCCCCTGCTATATTTTATTTATTTATTTATTTTACAAATTTATATCCTGCCCCCTCCTGCGATGCAGCTCGGGGCGGCTAACAACAGTCATAAAAACAATTAAAATTACTTAAAATATAAATATAAAATACATCAATAAAACAGGGCTAGAAAACAATAAATATAAATAAATGGGCGGGGGATTAAAATCACCCCTCCCCACCCTCCCTCCCAAAGGCCTGGGCAAACAGCCAGGTCTTACAGTTCCGCCGGAATGTCAAAAGGCTTGGGGCCAGGCGAGCTTCCTCCGGAAGGGAGTTCCACAGCCGTGGCCCTACCACCGAGAATGCTCGCTCCATCGTGGCCCCCCGCTTAACACGGGGGACCTCCAGGAGGGCACCCCCGGCAGACCGCAGGAGCCGTTCCGGGGCGCGAAGGGCGAGGCGGTCCCTAAGGTATGAGGGGCCAAGGCCGTATAGGGCTTTATAGATCATCACTAGGACCTTGAACTTGGCCCGGCACACTATCGGCAGCCAGTGCAGCGCTCGGAGCACCGGTGTAATGTGCTCCCGGCGACCCGTCCCCGTAAGAAGACGAGCCGCCGCATTCTGCACCAGCTGCAGCCTCCGGGCCAAGAACAAGGGAAGCCCCACGTAGAGCGCGTTGCAGTAGTCGAGCCGCGAGGTGACGAAGGCATGGATGAGGGAGGCCAGGTCCGGGCCAGAGACATACGGACGCAGCCTACGTACCAGATAAAGCTGGCGGAAGGCAGCCTTAGCGACTGCCTCCACCTGCCGCTCCAGCCGCAGGTCTGCGTCCAATATGACCCCCAGACTCCGGACCTGCTGAGCTACAGGGGGGCAAACCCCCCCAACCAGGGGGGCCACCACCCCCTTCGCCCTCCCCACCACCATCACCTCCGTCTTATCTGGGTTGAGCTTCAGTCTGCTCCGCCGCATCCAATCCGCCACGGCCTCCAAACATTGGGATAGCACCGAGACAGCAGGGTCTGGGTCAGTAGAAAACGAGAGGTACAGCTGAGTATCATCAGCATACTGGTGACATCGCACCCCGAACCCTCTCACGACCTCCCCCAAGGGCTGCATATAGATGTTAAATAATAATGGAGACAAGATCGATCCCTGCGGAACGCCACACGGTAAGGCGCGGGGGCTCGATGTTTCCTCCCCCAACACCACCCGCTGGCTCCTCCCCGAGAGGAATGAACGGAACCATTCAAGAACAGTCCCGTCCAGACCCCCCCGGTCACGCAGTCGTCTCAACAGCAGCCCATGGTCCACGGTGTCAAAAGCGGCCGAGAGATCGAGCAGGATGAGAAATGTCGAACATCCCGCATCCATCTCCCGGCGGAGGTCGTCCACCAAGGCCACCAACGCCGTCTCGGTGCCATAGCCGGGGCGGAACCCAGATTGAAAAGGGTCAAGGAGCCCGATATTATCTAGATGACCCTGGAGCTGGAGCGCCACTGCCCGCTCAATAACCTTCCCTAAAAAGGGAAGGTTAGAGACAGGTCGGTAGCTGGCGAGCGCGTCCACGTCCAACGATGGTTTTTTCAGCAGGGGGCGCACCACAGCCTCTTTTAAGCAAGGCGACAACCTCCCCTGCCGAAGGGACGCATTCACCACCCTCGCCAGCACCGTCCCCAACGTCTCCCCGGAAGCTTTTATTAACCAGGACGGGCATGGATCTAGTTGACAACACGTGGCCCTCACAGACCCCAGGACATCCACCACATCGGCTGGCGTCACTTCCTGAAACTCACCCCATAAAGATGGACCAGACGGACCCTCCGCCCCCCCGCGCTCTTCCCCTACTGCTATCAACCCAGCGTCGAAATCGGCCTGAATCCGAGCGATCTTGTCTGCGAAGTAGATGACAAACTCCTCACAGCGGGCCCGGGACAAGTCCCCATCCAGGCGGAGGGAGGCCGGACTCACCAGCCCCCGCACCACCCGAAACAGCTCCGCTGGACGCGACTTCGCAGACGCTATGAGGACGGCGAGGAATTCCTTCCTCGCCGTCCTCACAGCCTCCACATAGGACCGCAAATGGGCCCTATGGAGAAGACGATCGGAGACAGACCGAGTCCGACGCCAGCGTCGCTCTAGCCTCCTGCCCACACGCTTCATACACCGCAGCCCCTCAGTAAACCAAGGGGTCCTGCGGTGACGAGACCGAGGCAGAAGGCGCCTCGGAGCCACCCTGTCAATGGCCTCCTCCAGCAAGATGTTCCAATGCCGGACCAGCTCATCCACAGAGTGACCGTCCACATCCAGGGTAAGCTCCCTCAGGACCTCCTGGAACCGCTGGGGTTCCATCAGCCTCCGAGGGCGGACCATCCTAACTGGTCCCTTCCCCTTCTGGAGGGGGCGCGCTAAAAGACCGGCCTGAAGGAGGTAATGGTCCGTCCACGACAAGGGCACCGCTGTCACCTCCCCCACAACCGGACCCCCCGCCTCAAGGCCAGAGCCGAAGATCAGGTCGAGGATATGTCCCCCCACGTGGGTCGGGCAGATCACCTCCTGGGACAAGTTCATAGTTGCCATGGCGGCCATGAACTCCCGCTCCGCCCCAACAAGGCCGGCATCGGCGTGGACGTTGAAGTCCCCCAGAACCAAAGTCCTGGGGGAGCCCAACACCACCTCCGAGGCCAGCTCCGCTAGAGCGGTAAGGGATGCCGCCGGGCATGAAGGGGCCCGGTACACCAGCAGCACCCCTAGCTTGCCCCCAGCCAAATCGATCACCACGTGCAGAGCCTCTACACCCACAATCTCCGGCACTGGATACCTCCTAACAGGCCAGTCTTCCCTAAAAACAATAGCTACGCCTCCTCCCCGGCCGCTCATGCGGGGCTGATGCTGCACGGCATACCCAGCTGGAACCAGATCCGCCAAAGTTGGACCGGCCAGATCATCCAGCCAGGTCTCCGTGATGCATGCGAGGTCCACGGCCCCATCCACGATCAAATCGTGGATAATCGGGGCCTTGTTGACCACGGACCTCGCATTCATCAGCACCAGCCCCCCACGCGCGGACCCTGGACCCGGCACCTCCCTCCCCCTTAGTGGGGGGGTGATGACCTCCACCTCCCTCAGGCACCGTGGACCCCTAGGGGCCCGTGCCTTCCCACCCCATGGACCATACCGTCCGCGCCCCATCACGACCCCAATGGCCATGCCCTCCCCTCCGTCCACCCAATCCCGGCCCTTCAGACCCGGCTGTTTGCCCCCCGGCCCTCCCTCCCCCCCACCCCCCCTATAACCCTCCCCCCACCCAACTATACCCTCCCCATTCTCCCTCGGTCTCCCCCTCTCACGGGGAGACCGAGCCACCCCCTCCCCCCCAACCCTCCCGGTCCTCCCCCTGCTCTCACCAGGGGGAGTCCCTGGGTCCACCCCCCTCATTACCCCACCCGTACCAATACCCCCACCCTACCACCCTAGCCCTGAAAAATAAACAAGCCTGCACAATAAACAAAACCCCCCTGCCACCCCCTGCAGTCCCCCAAAGTACCCCGAAAGTGCCGCGCCCTTTGGCCGCGGCCCTTCGGCCGCGAGCCTGCGGCCGCAGCCTGCGGCTCCGCCGCTGTCCTTGGGGCTTTAAGCCCCCGCTACTTCCGGGTGGGGGGGGAGGGGACAGGACAGCCCACGTGGCTGCCCTCTGCGTTCCCCCCCCTACCCCCAACTCACAGTTTTTTTCTTCTTGTCCCCGCAGGTAACCCCGCGGGGACGAAGCAGCGGCGGCGGCGGCCCCAGCGGCGAGCGGCGGCGGTGATGGAGGCGGCGGCGGTGAAAATGCCAGCCGCGGCAGCAAGGAGTCACACCCCCCCCGGCACCACCTGCAAGCAGGTAAGTCCAGGTGGGGGAGGGTTGGAGAGGAGGGGAGAATCCCTGCAGCAGGCTCTGCGGCTCCAGCCGCTGCCTGTGGGCTTTTAGCCCCCGCTACTTCCGGGTGGGGGGGGAGGGGACAGGACAGCCCACGTGGCTGCCCTCTGCGTTCCCCCCCCTAACCCCCAACCTTCCTTCTGATGTTTCTTCTCCCCGCAGGTGTCCCGCGGGGATGATGAGCGGCGGCGGCGGCCCCAGCATCAGCGTCAGCGGCGTCAGCGTCAGCGGTGTCAACGGCGGCGGCGGCGAGGCAAGCAGGCCCCCCCCGCACCAGCAGCAAACAGGTGAGTGGGGTTGATGGTCTTCCCCCTGCAGGCAAGGCTTCCTGCAGGTACCTGGTGGAGGAGACATGGAACAACATAGGTGTGGATAGATACAGTCCCTGCAGCTTCTGCCTCTGAAGCCAAGCTCTACTGGGACCCCACCCTCAGTGCAGCTCTGTAGTATATGCAGTTACCTGGGTGAACAGATGTGGAAAATCACAGGTGTTGGTAGATACCCTCAGTGCAGCCCTCTGCTATATCCAATTACCTGAGGGTGGGAAAATGGAAACACACAGGTGTGGGAAGATACCCTGAATGCAGTCCATGCTGTATTAACTTACCTGGAGGAGGACACATGGAAAAATACAGGTGTGGGTAGATACCCTCCCTACAGGTTCTGCCTCTGAAGGCAAGCTTTCTTGGGACCCCGCTCTCAATGCCGTCCTCTGCTATTTGTAGTCTCCTGGGGAAGGAGACATGGAAACACACAGGTGTGGGAAGATACACTCCCTGAATCATCTGCCTCTAAAGCCAAAACCTCCTGGGAACCGCCATCAGTGCAGCCCTCTAATACATGCAGTTACCTGGGGGAGGAGACATGGAAACACACACGAGTGGGTAGATTCCCTCAGTTCCAACCTCTCCTATATACATTTACCTGCGGGAGGAAACATCAAAACACACAGGTGTGGGTAGATACCCTAAATGCAGTCCTCTGCTATATTAACTTACCTGGAGGAGGACACATAGAAAAATACAGGTGTAGGTAGATAGCTTCCCTACAGAGTCTGTTTCCAAAACCAAGCTCTCTTCGGACCCCGCACTCAGTGCAGTCCTCTGCTATATGCTGTTACCTGGGGGAAGAGATATGGAAACACAGTTGTAGATAGATACCCTACCTTCAGTTTCTACCTCTGTAGCCAAGCGCTCCTGGGACCTCTCCCTCTGTGCAGCCCTCTGATATATGCAGTTACCTGGGGATCAGACATGTAAGCACACATCTGTGGGTAGATACCCTCCCTGCAACTTCTGCCTCCGAAGTCAAGCACTCCTGGGACCCAGCACTCTGCTATAGGACGTTACCTGGGTGAGGAGACATGGAAACACACAGGTCTGGGTAGATGCCCTCACTGAAACTTATGCCTCTGAAGCCAAGCGCTCTTGGGACCCAGCCCTATGCTACATGCAGTTACCTGGGAGAGAAGACATGGAAGTCTACAGGTGTGGGTAGATACCATCCCTTCAGCTTCTCCCTCTGAAGCCAAGTTCTCCTGGGACCCCACCCTCAATGCAGTCCTCTGATATATGAAGTTACCTGGGGGAGAAGACATGGAAACACAGAGGTGTGAGTAAATACCCTCCCTGCAGCATCTGTCTCTGAAGCCAAGCTCTCCTGGGACCCCACCCTCAGGGCACCCCTCTACTATATGCAGTTACCTGGGTTAGGAGACAGAGAAACACATAGGTGTCAGTAGATACCCTCAGTGCAGCCCTCTGCTATATGCAGTTACTTAGGGTGAGGGAAAATGGAAACACACAGGTATGGGTAGATACCCTCAGTGCAGTCCTCTGCTATATTAACTTACCTCAGGAGGACACATGGAAACATACAGGTGTGGGTAGATACCCTCCCTACAGATTCTGCCTCTGAAGCCAAGCTCTCTTGGGACTCTGCACTCAGTGCAATGGGGGCGGGGTCCCAGGACCGCTTGGCTTCAGAGGTAGAAGTTGCCGGGAGGGTATCTACCCAATCATGTGTGTTTCCATGTCTCCTCCAACAGGAAACTGAATATAGTTGAGGGCTACACTGAGGGAGGGGTCCCAGTAGACCTTCGCTTCAGAGGCAGAAGCTGCATGGAGGGTATCTACCCACATCTGTGTATTTCCATTTCTGCTCCCCCATTTAACTGCATATTGCAGAGGGCTACACTGAGGGCTGGGTCCCAGGAGGGCTTGGCTTCAGAGGCAGAAGCTTCAGGGAGGGTATCTTCCCAACAACAGTGTTTTGATGTCTCTTCGCCTAGGTGACTGCATATAGCAGGGGGCTGCACTGAGGGCAGGGTACCAGGAGCTCTTGTCTTCAGAGGCAGAAGCTGCAGGGATGGTGTCTACCCACACCTGTGTCTTTCCATGTCTCTTCTCCCAGGTAACTGCATATACAAGAGGGCTGGACTGAGGGCAGGGTCCCAGGAGCACTTGGCTTCAGAGGCAGAAGCTACAGGGACGGTATCTACNCCCACGTGGCTGCCCTCTGCGTTCCCCCCCCTAACCCCCAACCTTCCTTCTGATGTTTCTTCTCCCCGCAGGTGTCCCGCGGGGATGATGAGCGGCGGCGGCGGCCCCAGCATCAGCGTCAGCGGCGTCAGCGTCAGCGGTGTCAACGGCGGCGGCGGCGAGGCAAGCAGGCCCCCCCCGCACCAGCAGCAAACAGGTGAGTGGGGTTGATGGTCTTCCCCCTGCAGGCAAGGCTTCCTGCAGGTACCTGGTGGAGGAGACATGGAACAACATAGGTGTGGATAGATACAGTCCCTGCAGCTTCTGCCTCTGAAGCCAAGCTCTACTGGGACCCCACCCTCAGTGCAGCTCTGTAGTATATGCAGTTACCTGGGTGAACAGATGTGGAAAATCACAGGTGTTGGTAGATACCCTCAGTGCAGCCCTCTGCTATATCCAATTACCTGAGGGTGGGAAAATGGAAACACACAGGTGTGGGAAGATACCCTGAATGCAGTCCATGCTGTATTAACTTACCTGGAGGAGGACACATGGAAAAATACAGGTGTGGGTAGATACCCTCCCTACAGGTTCTGCCTCTGAAGGCAAGCTTTCTTGGGACCCCGCTCTCAATGCCGTCCTCTGCTATTTGTAGTCTCCTGGGGAAGGAGACATGGAAACACACAGGTGTGGGAAGATACACTCCCTGAATCATCTGCCTCTAAAGCCAAAACCTCCTGGGAACCGCCATCAGTGCAGCCCTCTAATACATGCAGTTACCTGGGGGAGGAGACATGGAAACACACACGAGTGGGTAGATTCCCTCAGTTCCAACCTCTCCTATATACATTTACCTGCGGGAGGAAACATCAAAACACACAGGTGTGGGTAGATACCCTAAATGCAGTCCTCTGCTATATTAACTTACCTGGAGGAGGACACATAGAAAAATACAGGTGTAGGTAGATAGCTTCCCTACAGAGTCTGTTTCCAAAACCAAGCTCTCTTCGGACCCCGCACTCAGTGCAGTCCTCTGCTATATGCTGTTACCTGGGGGAAGAGATATGGAAACACAGTTGTAGATAGATACCCTACCTTCAGTTTCTACCTCTGTAGCCAAGCGCTCCTGGGACCTCGCCCTCTGTGCAGCCCTCTGATATATGCAGTTACCTGGGGATCAGACATGTAAGCACACATCTGTGGGTAGATACCCTCCCTGCAACTTCTGCCTCCGAAGTCAAGCACTCCTGGGACCCAGCACTCTGCTATAGGACGTTACCTGGGTGAGGAGACATGGAAACACACAGGTCTGGGTAGATGCCCTCACTGAAACTTATGCCTCTGAAGCCAAGCGCTCTTGGGACCCAGCCCTATGCTACATGCAGTTACCTGGGAGAGAAGACATGGAAGTCTACAGGTGTGGGTAGATACCATCCCTTCAGCTTCTCCCTCTGAAGCCAAGTTCTCCTGGGACCCCACCCTCAATGCAGTCCTCTGATATATGAAGTTACCTGGGGGAGAAGACATGGAAACACAGAGGTGTGAGTAAATACCCTCCCTGCAGCATCTGTCTCTGAAGCCAAGCTCTCCTGGGACCCCACCCTCAGGGCACCCCTCTACTATATGCAGTTACCTGGGTTAGGAGACAGAGAAACACATAGGTGTCAGTAGATACCCTCAGTGCAGCCCTCTGCTATATGCAGTTACTTAGGGTGAGGGAAAATGGAAACACACAGGTATGGGTAGATACCCTCAGTGCAGTCCTCTGCTATATTAACTTACCTCAGGAGGACACATGGAAACATACAGGTGTGGGTAGATACCCTCCCTACAGATTCTGCCTCTGAAGCCAAGCTCTCTTGGGACTCTGCACTCAGTGCAATGGGGGCGGGGTCCCAGGACCGCTTGGCTTCAGAGGTAGAAGTTGCCGGGAGGGTATCTACCCAATCATGTGTGTTTCCATGTCTCCTCCAACAGGAAACTGAATATAGTTGAGGGCTACACTGAGGGAGGGGTCCCAGTAGACCTTCGCTTCAGAGGCAGAAGCTGCATGGAGGGTATCTACCCACATCTGTGTATTTCCATTTCTGCTCCCCCATTTAACTGCATATTGCAGAGGGCTACACTGAGGGCTGGGTCCCAGGAGGGCTTGGCTTCAGAGGCAGAAGCTTCAGGGAGGGTATCTTCCCAACAACAGTGTTTTGATGTCTCTTCGCCTAGGTGACTGCATATAGCAGGGGGCTGCACTGAGGGCAGGGTACCAGGAGCTCTTGTCTTCAGAGGCAGAAGCTGCAGGGATGGTGTCTACCCACACCTGTGTCTTTCCATGTCTCTTCTCCCAGGTAACTGCATATACAAGAGGGCTGGACTGAGGGCAGGGTCCCAGGAGCACTTGGCTTCAGAGGCAGAAGCTACAGGGACGGTATCTACCAACACCTCTGTGTTTCCATGGATTTTCTATCAGGTAGCTGCATATACAAAAGGGCTGCACTGAGGGCACGGTCCCAGGAGGGCTTGGCTTCAGAGGCAGAAGCATCAGGGAGGATGTCTATCCACACCTGTGTCTTTCAATGTGTCTTCTCCAAGGTAACTGTATATACAAGAGGGCTGTGCTGAGTGCAGGTTCCCAGGAACACTTGGTTTCAGAGACAGAAGCAGTAGTGAGGATATCTAACAATACCTGTGTGTTTTGATGTATCCTTCCCCAGGTGACTGTATATAGCAGAGAGCTGGGTCCCAGGAGCTCTTCACTTCAGAGGCAGAACCTGCAGAGATGGTATCTAACCACACCTGTGTTGTTCCATGTCTCCTCCCGCAGGTGACTGCATATAGCATAGGGCTGTACTGTGGGCTGCACTGAGGATGGGGTCCCAGGAGTACATGGCTTCAGAGGCAGATGTTGCAGGGAGGGTATCTACAGACATCTGTGTGTTTCATTTCTGATCCCTCAGAAACTGCATATATCAGAGGGCTGCACTGAGGGCGCGTTCGCTGGAGACCTCGGCTTCAGAGACAGAAGCTGCAGGGATGGTATCTACTTGCACCTTTGTGCTTCCATGTCTCCTCCCCTGCATATAGCAGAGGGCTGCACTGAAGGCGTGGTCCCAGGAGCGATCTGCTTCAGAGGCAGAAGCTGCAGGTAGGGTGTCTTCCCACACCTGTGTGTTTCCATGTCTCCTTC